>VZTY01035144.1:0-222738 GCA_013400935.1 Turnix velox
TTTTTTTCCTTTCTTTCTTTTTTAGACTGGAAACCTAAAGAGCTTTTTGGCATGAAGCAAATGCACTGTGTATAGAGATCAGTAAGATAGTGAGTATCATTGCCCTGTAGCTTATCTCCACATATACAGCTCCCTGGTGGATCCCTATGATAAACATTATTGGAACAATTAGCTGCTGCTGACATAGAATCCAGACACAATGGCAATGGCCAGCAGCACAGAGCCAAATATCATGGAGCCAAAACCCATAAAAAAGCAACACCAAGCTACTCTCCCCATTCAACTGCTGTCGTAAAACCCTCCCAGTGCTATGTTTGCATAGCTGGCTTCACCGATATGGCACTGAAACACAAAAGGAGAAGCTGCAGCACTCGTTTTTGTTTAGCTGAAATTACAAGTCATTGAATTAGTATGTCATCTTTATTGCGCTGTCATGCAGCAGAGGTGAGGAAGGCTCTCTGTAATGGATGGAAGAGTTTGATGGCCTAGAAGACAGGCTCACAGATGGTTGTCAATATAAAACAGTTTGCCCTTTTTTAAAAAAGAAAAGGGAAAAAAATAAAGGCTGATCTGAGTAGCTGTAACTAACAATATTTATGTAAGACTTATCTTGGAGGAGTCTAGGTCTAGAAGGTGAATAGAGTTGTCTAAAGATTAGGACTCAGAAGTGCATGCTAAGCCATTTAAAAAAATTTAAATATCAGTGAGGCAGCGTGACCCAAAAGGTGAAGCAGGAAAGGTCTTGCTCAGAGAAAGCTCTTGCCACTACCCCTGGGCGGGGGAAGGTACCCTTGTGTCATTCTGCAGCAGCAGCAGAATTCTCATCAGCAGAATCAATGGAGATGCAAAGCAAACTCTGGAGAGGAAGAAATGATTTGTACATTTTAAGGAGCACTGTGATAGTCTTTTTCCTCCAGTGTTTAGGTAGAAGACAGGAAAAAGGGATTGCCAATCAAAGTTTTCTATAAGGGTCTAAGAATGTTAAACTGTGCATAAACTACTTTTTCCCTGCCGACCATCACTTCCCAGTGCATTTTTCTATGTACTTTTGTTGAACTGATGCTGCAGTTTTATTTTTAAAAAGTGGTTTAGGATTTAATATGACCAAAGTTACTAAAGGCCCTTTTAAAAATGATCCTTGGCAGCTTGATTTTGTAAAACCACACCATTCATTTCAGCCAGATAATTTTTTTCAAAAGGCATGAAGGAAAGGCTGTTCAGGCCCATTACAAGGTTGACAACACTTTGAATTGAAGACCCTCATAGTTTCTGCTCTTTTCTTTGCCCTCTAACAGTTTCCTTGCCACCTCCTAGCACTGTGAGTAGTTTGAGAGCTACGAAAGGATCCCTAAACAGCCAACTTTGCTTGACCACTTTGTTTAAAATTTGCTGAGGGGAAAGGTATTGCAGGAAGGTGCTGGGAAAGCTATTGCAGGAAGGTGCTGCTCAAGGCAGGAGTTCAGGCTTGAATGAAGGAGTAGGAGCCACAGAACACTCCTCCTGCTCCACTCTACACTACATTTTCCCATTTCCTATTTACACAATTTTTGCTTGATTCATGAGAATAAGGGAGAAAATCAATTGCATATTATTTTCATGCTCACTAAAGTATCAGCTAGGTGGTGAAGGTGTGTCTCTAGTGGAATTGGTAGTATTTCCAGAGATTACCAAAAATCAATCATAGTTTCCAAGTGCTGCATTTCTGTCACCTTTTACTCACCCTGCTGCATCCAGGGCTTTGTTTCCAGAAGCAGACTGGAATGCTTTTAAAAAAGCCCTCCTCTGTGCTATTGTTTCTTCCTTCCTCCTTGGGACAGCAAAAGGCCACCAAGGCCCATCTTCATGGCTCTGCCTATAGATGTAAGCAGGTTTAAATGCTACACACAAGGAGCACATGTGGCAGGACAAGCACTTAGGCCAGCATTCGAGAGACAGAATCATGACACAACAGGAAAACATATTTTGATAATAGCTGCCTTAAGTGGGAGCTGACACCTCTCAGTAGAAAACGTTTTCAGTTTCAAGTTCCCTGAAATAAATCTGGATCTCTGGGAAGGAAAAAGGAATAACTGGAAAACATTTTGAAACTTCATAAAATTTGTAAATATTATATTGCCTGATGCCTGCAAAAAGTCTTATAAATTCCATTCTATTTTTAGTCAAACACAAGATTTATTTTGTTTTATGTGCTTTATTAAAAGTTTTGGGGGTTTTTGCCACAGATAATGCATAGAACATTCAGATTTCAAGATATTTGCATGCCTGCTTTTGAAATCACAGATTATCTAATAAGCATTATGGATTATTTTTTATTTTGGACTCTGATCAAGCAAAATCTAAAACAAGATATGAAACAAATGAAAAGGGAGACTGTAACTTTTACTTCTCTATTGGTTTTTTTTTTTCCTATACTGCCATTTAATGCATCTGTCAAAAAGTATTCTGCATTATACAATCCAGAATTAAGACATGTGAATATTACCTACAAAAATTCCTCTGAGATACAGTCCATCCAGTATCAATAACCTCTCCATTTAGGGAATATTTAAGGTGGTTAACTAGATATGATATACTTTGGGAATGATTTTTATTGCATACATTTGAATTAGAAGATACACCTTGTAGAGAGAAAATGATAAAACAGCACTCTATTGAGGGTTAAAGATGAATGATGGCCTTTAAGACATTTGTTTTGGTTGAAGACAAAATAAAAGTCACTGTCATATTCAGGCCCAGAGTGTTATTAAGGCATAAGAGATGAGGAATATATTCAGTCTTACTTAAATCAATGGGAATTTCGCCTGCTACTGCTGCAGCTGAATTTGAATCATTATGGTTAAATGGACTCTTTTTTAATCATAAAATGCTTTGAGTCATAACAATATGTATTAATCCTTCTCATTAATTCTTAGAGGCTTGTGTACCAGGCCACTTCAGATAATGTAGCTCTTCTGGAAAACAAAGAAAAGCTGGGAGTATTTTGAGAACAGATTTCAAAAATAGTATAGTCTTCTATTTTTTTTTTTATTTTTTTTTTGCTGTGCACAGCTATATTTCAGCTGTGTCGAAGGAGTTTTGGAGTTTTATGAGTTTATATTCCTTAGGTTCTTTTTGCTGTTGTTTTTCCTTTGTTTATAGCTTTGTGGGAATGTTTGGAGTATCACCTATGGGAAACTGAACAAACAGATAAGATTATCTGAGCTTCTGAGTTCTCACCAGCCAATTTTTTTTAGTGTAATTTGATCTCTTTTTGTTAACTATTCATACCAGTAAACAGAGATGCCTGGAGTTGTGAATGGGGCAAATCTGACTGCATGTCATAAACTAACTTACTGCATTAGTGCTTCTCTTTGCATTAGTTCTTGCCTCTCCTCCCAATCTTTACATCTTTGTCCTACAGTATTAATGTCACATTTCCTCTGTAGTTCTGCTCCTTCCCTTGGCTATGCTTTGCTTCTCTTAGAACCTTTGCCTTTGCCTTTCCTACCTGCCGTGCCAGAGAGAACCAGTTAGCTGGGACAAGCTGTCAGTGATGTATGCGAAGTCCTAATTTATGCCTCCATTTAAGATTAAGCCCAAATAGATGGATTGGCACAGGATACCGATTAAAAACCTAAAAATAAAATCACTGAATCCAGAAATAGTTTGCTGTTGGTAACTCAATTTGCTACTAAGATATTGTACTGACATCATACTGCTTCAGAATTAAATCCCTCTTTTAGCACACTTTGTTTCAATATGATTTGGACTGTACTGTTTATTGTGTCCCCACGAAGTAAGGAAAGAGGCTGAGCAATCACCATTCTCTTACCTTTAGCAGTGACATGTGTGACCTTTCACGTAACTGAATAAATTACTTTTTTTTAAGAAGTTATATCTTTCTAAGTATGCCTGTATCATTCATTAAGATGTATTCTGAACTTCTTACACATAACAGGGTTAAGATTCACCTGCTGGATCTTTCGTTGTTCTGATCAATCACAGCTGACTTAACCAGCTGCTTTCTATATCCTGTGCTTTTCTATTCTGGCTTTTGCTGGATTTTTTTCTCAGTGCTGGAACTATTCCTAAGCAAACTTACAAAATTGCTTGTCTATTGGAATGTGTTATGAAATTTACTGGTATTTTTTTCTGCCTGGGACCAGCTAAACCCCAGATTTAAAGGTTAGTAGATGTTACTTACTAATTTTACCTTGAATTTTATCTGAAGGGTTTAGTTTTGATTCAATAATTTCTTACACTATGTATGTTTTAGCAGCATTTAATCCTTAAATTTTACTGCTCTTCCCTACTCGTCATTCAACTGGAATATTTCCAGGACTTGCAAAGCAGAGCACTGTTCACTCCCGTCTGTCTGCTTCTACCTGAAGGTGGTCATGTACAAGGGACTGATTTGGGGAGCACAGGCACTTCTGTGCCACACTTTTGAACAGGAGACAGGTATCTACTTGCTAATTTCTGCACTTGAAGTTGTCAATTCCAGGGCTTTTATGGGGACTTCATAGGATCTGATCCAACAAATTAGCTGTCTGATATATACCAGACTTAAAATATTTAGGTTTAATTCAGTATGCTTAGATTTCAGCCAAAACTTTGTGCCCATTTCCAGAAGTGAGATCTGCCCTTTAGTTTTACCACCCACTTGCAGCTATGTTAAGCTTTCATCACTAAGTTTAGCTGAAAAAACCCACAAATTTGTGGTCAACTTAACATCCTTTCTGCCTACATAATTGTGCTCATGGTATGTATTGACTTTCTTCTGGCTTTATTTTCATTTTCCTATGACTTTAAGAAAAATCCTAGCAAAGCAAAGCTTTCAGTAAACTGATCTATATCTTGCAGTATGTGAGCAGATGACATAGATGTCCAAGGATGTGATAGGGATCAGCTCACACACTTTTCAGCTGAGCATATGTGTAAAAACAAAAACAAACCTTACTTTTTTTTCTTAGAAAGCACCACGTACTTCAGGCAGTTAGGCAGTAACAGATGTTGGAGACTCAGTAGGAAGCTAGATGTATGCTGGGATGTCATTCAACTCCCCTTAACAAGCTGCTGTGTTGGAGAACTGGTCTCCATATAGGCTCTGCTTAGTGTCTTAGAAATAAGATGACACTAAAATAACTGGCTTCCCATGAATACCAAGTCTCTCTCTTAAAGAATGTACTACTTGGGGACTGAGGAGGGAAGTTCTGTGTATATGTAACTTTGCCTTCAAAGGTATTGCATGGGGGAAAGACTGCCTTTATTTTAATGTAAGTAATTTTAATTTTGGACAGTGGCAGGATTGTGCTTGCTAGAATCATTTCATTGAGAATTGTTACAAAATATGATCCCTCCACATTTCTGATTGACATAGTCTCAAGTAACATGCTGTGCCATGTCAATAAAACTCTGCCTAGCATTAAATAACTGCATTTGAAGATGAATATTGTCCATATTTGAGAAACCAGAATAGGCATATTCATTCACTTTAAGACCAGAAAATGACATGCCACTTATTTCTGATACAGGAGTAAAGCAGCAGTTACAATGAAGTAACATACCAATCACAGAAACTGCAGATATAATATTAAACTGAGCTGGATGACACAGTATAAGCCAGGCCAAAGCAGGGAAGCTGCATATGGCATGAACAAATCTTATTGTCAATACAAAAGATGCTTTCATGCCTGGTATGGTAATGAGTAAGGTCATACCTGGCCACATCAAAGTAGGCTGAAGAGTATAATTGACAGATATCTATCCAGCTTCAAGAGACCGAGCACAATGACACTTGGGAACTCAGAGACATCCAAGTAGTGAGGGTCATACAAGGACTTTGACAGTCTGAGAGAGCTGTAGGACTCTGGAAATCTGAGCATCATATTTTCTGATTTTCATTCAGTGACTTTAATTGTTTGGATCTCTCTCTGTCACTGGGGAATCTGGAATAGGTGTTTTTGAACAGTTTAGCTTTGATTTTTCTGTGATATTTTCTTGTTTTCAAATAAACATTGATTTACTAAAGTCACTTTTGTATCTTAAAGCTGTTTGGGGGAATATTTACTACAGTCTGGTCCTTGGGATGAGGGAAACAAACTTCTTACCTTAGGCAAAAAAGCAGAAGAGAGGGACAACGGCTCCTGACCTGGGGCACTTTGTCACAGATGCTGAAGGTGTCACCAAAAAGCTGACTGAAGTCAGTGACATGCAAGTGGATGGCCATGGGACCACAGGGGATGACAGGATTCAGTATCTTGCAGTTATCAGCCACAGATCCTCAGCTATCACTAATGTATCATTGGTCCTCGAGTAGGATGATAGGGAAAGTCACTAAGAGCTTCTCAGTTTGGAATGAGGGGTGGCTTTTGTCTGCAAACCTTTTATAATCCTTGATGCAGTAGGATAACTAGCAGAGCCCAGATGTTTTTCTTCTTTCTTTTTTTTTTTTTTTTTTCCCTGTAGTTGCTGATATTTTAGAAGACATTTCCAAAAGTAATGGGGAGTGGGTGCTGGAGAGTTTTATTTGCTTTATAGTCAGCTTTACATATAACAAATGAGCATTCCATTTCTCCTGGGAAATAAGTAAATTGTATTGAAATTGAAACAGTGGCAGAAAAGGAGTAAGTGGTTTGACTTGAACCACAGAGGGAGATTACAAGAGAACAGAGATTAAAATGCAGAAACCCTTACATCATGCCAGAGCTTTGTGTGCTGCACCTCCCTCTCTCACTGCATGGAAATGCTTCTTTCTTCAGGGGGAAACCAAGTCGCTGCTGAAAAAATGGAGCCTGTGAGAAAATCAGGAAACATCACATTTCCATATTTTTGGACCCAGGGAGTGTGGGGGTTTTTTTGTTTTGTTTTGGTTTGAGATTTAAACATATTTTCATATCGTCTAGCTTTATTGTTAAATATTCTTCTCTCAAATAGAATATTTGCTCAGAACTAACGCAGAAATTCCTATGCCAAATTAGTGTTTTCCCACTCATTATATACAAAAAAAATCCTCGTCCAGTGTCCCTTTACCCACTATCATCTACAGACTTATTGTAGATGAGACACTGAGTAATAAACTGACATGAATTGGTCACACAATTATTGTGTGCTTATTCAGAAGATGTTCGTTCTAATTTATTATTGATTGATATCCAGTGAATTCTTTTTCATTAGCTAATACTTTAGTGTGCTCTATCAAGCTGCAGCATGTTCCATACAATCACATTGATTAAAAAATTAGAAGGATGTCAAAAGATTCCTGAACAAAATATTCCCATTAGTCCTGACTCTGGTATTTACCCCAATTGCAGATGGTGGATTTTGTAGCTTTAATAAAATAACTATGTGTTTATTAAATGTTGATACTTTTGAAAGGTCTAGCTGAAAGTTCCATGATAATTGACATACTTTGTTCATGCAAACAAAAGCCATGGGGAAAAGCCATGGGTAAAATATAAGTATTTTTGTTGTTTTGTGAGTGGTGTGATTTTTTGGGAAAAGCATGATATAGAGAAACTCTTCTGTAAAAATCCTACAAATGGGAACATATACAGGTTTTCACACCTTGCAGAGGAAAATCTGGTTGGTGTCCAGAATAAAGATGAGCTACTCTTTTACTCTCATGTTAATGGAGATTATAATTCCTGCAACCTACTTGCAAGGGACAGAAGTATGAACTACAGTCATATTCTTCCACTCCTGGTTTTATTCTGAGTCTTAACTTTAAAGACAGAGGCATGTTTATTCAGTAGAAATAAGTAGGAATGTTAGAAAAGGGTAAATATCATCATAAACCAAAACATTATGATACCAGAAACCCTTAGGAGCAACACTAATGCTTTTAAATGAAGGTTTTATTTGTCTCTGAGCTGCAAAGGGAAGTCACTAATGAGATGTCATTTACATTCTAACACCTGTTAAATGGCACTTTTCTCTTTCCCCAAAGAGAGAGATGTTTATGAATGTTTGCAGTTTTCTGAGTGTAACTACAAGAAATATATTTTCATAAACAATGCTGTATATTTTTCCTGTATATATTTTAGTTACTCCGCAACAATATAAAGAAATATCAGAAACCTATTTATTTTGTTAGATTTATTTGTCTTTGTTACATAAACTTAACAACAAATGTCTAGCTTGCAAAGAAATCTCATTAATCAGCATTTAACGCAATTGTGTATTTAGGATGTGATTTGCAGCAGTTACAGTGCAAGAACTGTATGTAATTATACCTCCATTTAAATGAAAATTAAAAGCCTGTGTTGTAGCAGGGTACACATGTTGAATATATAGTTTTAAATAAAGCCTCCAAAGCAAAGCACCTAAAAACTGAATTTCGGTTAATTCTGTTGGGAAGCTGCTGCATGATGTGACTTTTAAGACTGGGACTTGCGTGAAGACTGATCAGAGGGAAAGACGGGAAATTACGGAAAAGCAAATGATCTGTAACAATACAAGCTGATACACTTTTGTTAGATAAGCATAATACAAGTTTCTTTCAATCATTTCTAAAGTAGTTTATTGTATAAATTAACTCATTCTGTTAATATAAAAAGGAAGAATCCACAGAGGCCTGTGCTGGAAATAAGTTCTGCAGAAGCATTTGAAGAAAGAATTAAATTAGTATCAGAATTAGAAATTGAATTAGAATTATGTAAGGGAATATTAGAAAGCCAGTGCACCAAGCACTATGAACAACAGGTGCCCCTGTGGACTGTGTCTCTCACCCATTAAGTACCAAAAGCTGAAGGGGGCCTATAGGAAGGCCAGGGAGGGACTATTTGTCAGAGCATGCAGTGAAGGGACAAAAGGCAATGGTTTTTAACTAGAGCAGGGCAGGTATAGTTTAGACATTAGGAAGTAGTTCATCATGAGGGTCGTGAGGCACTGGAACATGTTGGCTAGAAAGGTGGTGGAGACCCCATCCCTGGAGATATTCAAGGCCGGGCATCATGAAACTCTGAGAAATCTGATGAAGCGCGAGATGGCCCTGCCTAATGCAGGGGAAAAGGACTAGGTGGCCTTTAAAGGTCCCTTCCTACTCAATCAGTTCTATGGGATTACTTGAGCGTCTTTGTTAACTAGTCCCCATCCCATCGCCTTCAGTTCGCATATCTGCTGCTTATCTACCAGATGTGATTCTTCAGCTACACGCTACATGACACATCTGAAATCTGGTGAAGGGAAAGAACAGGCACTATGACTCTGAGCACAGCATCAGCACGAGGTGCTCTCCTTTAGCCCAAAAATCCATTTGGTTTACCTGATAAACTCAGGAGCAGTATGACTAGAAATGGATCTTGAGCACAAACCAAGTGATGGCAGAAGGGGATAAAAAAAGATAAAATAGCTAGTACTCTATTCCTCAGCCAGTTTCAGTGCAGAACCTATGGGGACAGAGCAGAAGCTACCAGTGGAAATGAGTTGATAGAGTATGTTCTGGGGGCAGGTCAAGCTCTGGGTTTTCTAAAACAGTTCTTGAAATTACAAGGCATAGGTATTTTAAGTGCCTTTTCAATCGCACAGTGCTGAGACTTTAAATGTTTATGATTCTGAAATGCTGTAAATGTTATTCATTTCAATAGGTCGTAAGCAGTGGTTTGTGTTTTTCAAAAAGGTTTTAGTATCCATGTGTCTATCATGGATGTTCCTTGGGATTCAGTTTAACTTGAGAAAGGCCCATATAAGTTGACAATGTCTCTTTCAACATGCGAGATGTGTGACAAAAAAGCAGTGTTTGTAAGTTAGAGTCAAAGCAATGACAAGCCTTTGAACAAAAGTAAGAACAAGTCCTTGCGGACTAAGTCTACTTAAGCTGCCTTTTGGATTTAACCCGAATGAATCAGATTTTTTTTGAAAAGGAGAATGAGCTCTGAAAGCCAGAGAGCTCACACTCTGCAGCCTAAGCATTTCAAAATTTCAGGAAGACAAGAAATTTATTTTCAGATGTGACTGGATCTTTCTGTGAAAGAATCCAGAGTTTTAGTTCATGGACCATCTTCCCTTCTGTATTTCCCAGGTTTAACATAATTGCCTCTCTCCCCCCCAAACTACAGCACATTTTTGGTAATTCACGTTAGTCTCTGATGTTCTGCTCAGAGAGAAAAGAAATGGTTTTATTTTAAATTTACAGCAGCTTAAAATTCTCTTGGATGTTAAAGAGACTGGTTTCCTCTTGCTTACCTTCTGCCTAGAAACATTATTTAGAAAAGTTTGCAGTCTAGAGAACATGAGCTTAATCAGACTGCTCTGTAATTACTCACTGGCTTTATTCACCCTGGATGATATATACCTTGCACTGTGCTAAAAGAAATGAGTATATTCATTTCCTATCCAGTTCCCACCTTGCATTATAAAAGCCAAATATCCATTCTGTAAATAGAGATGAATCAGCAATCCATATAATATCTATTCATCATACATATTTCACAAGGAGGATATTGTGGTGGCTGGAAAGTTCTTACAAAAAATAATATGGAAATCCGGAACTTGATGTGGAGTGTCAGAGAGCTTCTTACTATTATTTACCTTATCAGCTTTTGCTTTCTGAAATCAATGGAAGGGCATCAAGTTCAGCTAATCCATATTTCTGAGTATGAAATTGAATTTATAGTCTGTAGTATGTTGACTACCGCTCGCATTTAAGGCATAATTGATTTTTATTGAAAAGCCAGCAGGCACATCAAAAATTTCCACAAACCACAAGGATGTTAAATTTTACCCTGTTTGGATAATAGTGTTGCTTTATTTATCCTTTAAAACTAAGCATTTATATTTATATCAGCAAATGTGGAAGTGTAACTGATGCTTTGTGAAACCATCAGTCCATAGTTCTGTTAAAGTCTATGGTATAGAAATAAGTAACTTTTCTGTTCCTAAAGTAAGTGTCTATGGTTGGTTTGTCTTAAAAATAAACAGAATAATAAATCTGCACAAAAGAAACCATTTCATAGCATATAGCAAAGTTATTTTTCTTCATTCCAATAAGTGGCATGTGCAATTACTTTTTCTGTCCTATTTTCATTTCTTCATCTCCATATTTGCCACTGTTTATTCCAATCTTGCTCTTTTAAACATAGAAGTAGCTTCATAGTAGCTTATCAATACCTGAAGGGGGCCTACAGGAAGGCAGGAGTAGGACCTTTTAATAGGATATGTTATGGCAGGGCTAGGAATAATGGATACAAATTGGAAGAGGGGAGATTCAGGCATGATATAAGAAAGAAGGGAGGGTAGTGAAATACTGTAGCAGGTTGCCCAGAGAGGTTGTGAATGCCCCCTCTCTAGAGGTGTTTAAGGCCAGGCTGGACAAGGCACTGAGCAACCTGATCTAGTGGGAGGTGTCCCTGCCTATGGCAGGGGGTTGGAACTTGATGATCTTTATGCTCCCTTCCAAGCCAAACCATTCTACGATTCTATAAGTGTGCCTTTGTATCTGCTTTTAATTGTCCATACATTGCAGACTAAAAACATCTATGTTAAAATTTCTAGTTTCTGACACATCGATTTAATTATCCGCAGGCATAAAGGTGATCTTCATCATAGACCAGATTTTGGTGTCAACAAATACTTTGTGACAGGTTTTTTTTTAATCAGATTTTACTTCCCTTTCCTCGTGTGGGCAATCCCACCTATTTCACAGAATCACAGATTTACAGAACATCAGGGATTGGAAGATCTTTTAGTCCAATCCCCCTGCTGGAGCAGGAACACCCAGATCAGGTCACACAAGAATGTGTCCAGGTGTGTTTTGAATGTCTCCAGAGAAGAAGACTCCACAACCCCTCTAGGCAGCTGTTTTCAGTGTTTCTGTCACCCTCACCTATTTATGTAGAACCGCCTGTGTTCCACCTTGCACCCATTGACCCTTGTCCTATAATTGGATGTCGTTGAGTAAAGCCTGGCTCTATCCTCCTGACACTCACCCTTTACGTATTTATAAACATTAATGAAGCCATCCCTCAGTCTCCTCCAAGCTAAAGACACTGAGCTTCCTCAGCCTTCTCACATAAGTGAGATGCTCCAATCTCTTTATCATCATTATGGCTTTGTTCCCTGTTGCCAGCAGTATCACCACAATACCTATTTTTGTTCCGAAAAACTTTTTAAACCAAAGAAAGAAAACTCAGGGTTACCAATACACTACAGTAAACAACATAGCTGTGAATTCTTAAAAAAACCAGCAACAAGATGCATATGTATGTGTGACTCAAGGATGTTCAAAACAATTTATCAAACACAGAAATACAAAACTTTAAGAGATTATACACCAGTTTCTTAGTGTAACAGTATCAAGAAGAAATGGTCTACCTCTTGCAAAGGCAGGTATTTTCAAATGTATGTGTAACAACTGCAGGCACAAATCAAATTAATAAACGAGATTTGTGCCTGCTCCTCTTTACTATCACTTCCAAACCTCACCACAAAGTCTCTACAGATGTGCATACTTTATTTTATTTTTCTCCTTGTTCTTCCTTATTGCATATTCCTTATTGTGGGACTCCATGAAGACATCTGTTTTCTTTATGAAATATGGCAGATAGTAGTAAAAATAGCTTGGAACTGAAATAAATATGGGACATATCAGTAATACACAGTTCAGTTATCAGTTCTTCATAGGCACCAGGTCTTTTCATATAGTTTAATCAAGCATAATCCTAATTAACCGATCATTCTGGTGTAGGTATGTTGCTAAATAAAAGAAGCCATGCTCAGACATTGCAGAGGTGGTCATCCACATAGGTTTAATTGATAGTTTGCTGCCTATATCTGCTTGGGCTGCTGCAACTTACTTTCTCAAAGAGAAAGTAAAATATTTCATTCTAAAGCTAATCCCCAAATGTAAAACAAGGTAACACCAGCTTTGGTTTCTGCTGTTCTTCACAGTCCTTTACCCAACTACTGAAGCATCTTCAACCTTCAGCCACACCTTCAAGTACATCCCAGGGCTTGCAACCTATGTACTTGCTTGGATGAGATGAAAACACCACTTTGATGGGCTGTGACACACCCTTCACAGTGTTTCTTAGTATTGCAAGCTCTTAAAAAACAGACATATGGAATAATTGTATTTTTTAGCACTAAAGAGCCACTTGACGCATAGATGAGCCCCAACGCCAAGTTGCAGAGCAATGGTAGTGTGACCACCAGTGCCCACCAGAGTGACCCAGGTCTCTGCAGTGGGGGTGGGAACCTGTGTCTACCACTTGGATATCCTTCTCCTCATTTATTTAGCAGAATTAGGTAGCAGGATGAGAGTTTTTGCATTTGCCCTGGTAACTGAAAGTATGATTTATATCCTTTCTCCATACTATCCTTTTCATTCTTACCCTTGGACACTGATAGCACACAATTGTTTTAGCATTCTTCACATGTAATATAGCCACATCACTCATTATTTCTGTTTTAAGAACACTGTTCTGGGAAGAAGACTGTTCAGAGACAGAAGGAGACCACTGAGACAGAAGCTCAAGGAAAAAATCAAAATGGCTGTTTAGCACCTTTCACATATGATGCTCATGTATGTGTAACGTCCTGCGCGGGCCCAGCCGGTGAGGGAAACCACAAGCCACACAATATGAGTGATAAAGAAACTTCCGTTTATTAGCCCAAATAGCTCACTTATATAGAAGGTTACAGTTTACATTAACTATGCTTATCCATTGGTCAGTGTCTATGAACTAGCTCTTTCCCATCACCTTCATTNGTATTTTACAGTGAACACTTGAATGAAAACTGTTAAAGGAATATGGCCTGTTGAAGTTAAGACTTCAGTTCATTGATCTGCACTAATTTTCCTGATCTTAAGCCTCCATATAAAGAAGATTTTTTTTTTTCCAAAGGAAGGTGATTATTTTCAAAGGTGTTGACCATACCCCATAATTAACATTAATTTTTCTGTCCTTTTGGTCTTCAGGTCTCCTGTAAAAGAGACTATTCTCGTGGAGGTACCTGAATGTTTAAGCAAGTTTGTATTTATTTGATTAAGGAAAGACAAAATCTTCACGAACACTAGCAATTTAGAGTAAGCTTTAGAAGTCTGGTGATTCAGGATTGTCATCTTAAAAAGAAACAGAAAATGCAATTTACCACATGCGTAGTACAAGGTCTGTGAGGGATGAAAGATCAGTTTGTCTGTCTATCTCTAATGATACATCCTCTGTGTCTGAAAGTCTCATCTTTCAAGTTCGCATACATATTTAGGAAAAGTATGCAAATTTACATGAAAATTCCCCGGAGTATTGTAGGGACAAATCTTGCCCATTAATGGACTCATAATGTCTATTCTCATACGAATGAATGATATAAAGGATATTGTTCACAAGTGCTGAAATGGGAACAATTCCATTACAAATACATGTAGAATGCTGTAACTAAGCAGAGATTGCATTCATGTACGAATAAAATTTAAATTTGTCATTGTAACAATTTTGTATAAAAGGGAGATTTTATTTGCATTCACATCTTCTGCAGAGATCTGAGAATTACATGCACATTGAATTTGGGCACATAATTAAGGGATTTTTTTTCTAGTTTTAAGGTATTTTATGGTTTTGAAGAGTTAGATGGCTGTTGATTACAAAATATAATGATGTGGGAGAAAGACAGGTATTGGCGATTTGATACTAAAACAAATGAGCCTTATTCCCTTATTTATAATCTTCCCTTAGAACTTCTAATCATTAAAAGGATCATTCTTAAATGCTGCCTTGCTCTCCTGAGTTGATTTTTCTCCAACGTAGAAAATCATTAATTCAAAAATAATGTCTTGGTTGTTTTGCTTTCTGATTTGCAGCACATAGGTTTTGGTATAGATAATTTGATGTATTTATCAACTAGACTAATTCAGTGTCTGATTTTAATTCATCATGAAGTGTAGACTGAGCTGAAATATCAAATGAAATTGCTGTAAATGTTGTAATTAAGAGTCTTAATTTTATTTAGTTTGCTTCTACTGCATCCATGCCTCTACCACTGTTTAAAAAATGAAAAATAATTAAAAAAACACAACGAAACAAAAAAATCTACAACCAAAAATCCTTCATATTACTTTTTCATGGTAAAATGCTACAGACTGACCACATCTTTTTACTCCATTTTAGACACACTATTTACATGTTGCTTTGTGTTACATACAGACATAAATTTATTTCTTCATATACCACAAGGTACTAACTTTAAGTTTTCAGTTGTAAAGGAAAATCTTTCTGTCATTAATAACTTCTTAAGATTTTATCAGACATCACTTTCTTCAGGTGAATTTCAGCAATACCTACATTTTGATCCTTGCTGAGTAGCCATTCAGAGACTTTAGCATGATTTTTCTCTAAACAGAGAATGTAAAATGTGCAAGTCTCCAAAAGTGATAACTACATTACTATAAGTAAAAGACAAATCTAGATGCTTCACTTCAACTAATTACTGGTTTTGTTAATTACCCAACTGAAGGCTAGTCCTACCTCCATAGGTTTTTTTTAATAATATTTACAAAGCACTAGTTCTTCTTGAACATGAACCCCATTAACAAGATTTGATTTGGGCTCTTACACTGCAGTCTGTTTCTGCTTTTTTAACTATGCAAAAAATTCCATTTTCTCTTTTCATTTTCATACTGTGTGCTTTTGACAAAAGTTGTTATTTTTGAACTGAACGGAAAAAATCCCACTCCAGCTCCTTTGAAACTGAGCTGGTGAATAAACTTCTGCTTCTAATGAATTCCTGTGTGTGGGCTTCCAATGCACTTTATTCAGTCCTTCACTAACATACACTCAGAAGGTAAAAGATTGACTTAAAAATTCTTGACTATCATGTTACATAGGAATTCCTACTTTGCAGCAGAAAGAACTGATCATGTCTGTAGCCTCAATATTCTTCAGTGGGAGTCAAAGAAGACTTGCACCTACATTGATTTTTCATGCTTAAAATAAAATCTCAAGAAAGAAAGAATAGGATTGGAGTTTTTTGTCCTCTGAGGTGGTTTTATTTTCTCAGATAGCTTTAAACAATATTACCTCTCAGTTCTGACTGTGCTATAAGTTTCTGTTCTGCCCCTTCTATTCTTTAGGCTGAAAAAGAAGAGACTTCTCTCTCTGGCACCTACACAGGATGATGCATGATAACACAGAATAGAAATAACATCCGTAAGACAAGAGGCTAAATTACACATAATTTACATTATTTAGAGATTGTATCATGTTGATCTATACTTTGCCATGCACAAAACTTCTATAGCCAGGATGCCTGTCATCAGGACACACCATTATGGATTTATCTGTTCACAGCCAAGAGATCTATGTAAACAACAGAATATGGGAAAGCAGAGTTTTCAAGTCAGGAAAGGTTCCCACCAGATCAGAGATCAATATAGTCACTAAAACACACCTCTTAAGACCCAAAGAAAACAAAATATATAATAAAAATATGATTTAAACATCAAAAATAAAATTTTAGTACTGGATGACATTTTAATTCTTTCATCCATTCTAGCTTCTTTGCTTGAGACTTAAGTAATATCATGAAAGTACAATACTAAAAAGGTCCTTCAATAAATGGAAACAAATGAGCTTTTTCCTACTACAGAATTACTTAAAATCAGTCCTTCTTGTGAAGCTAATCCCCTGACAGATAAGACTGTGAATTCCCCCCTCCCCTTCCTGCACGCTCACAGATGGGTTGCAACAGAAAGATGACAAATGAGTTGTGTTTGGCTGGATTAATGGGTATTATCATGTTAATGGATGTTTATGGTGCAGTTTGGGAGGTTCATGTGGTTTTCAAAAAGCGTTGGTGTTCTGGGTAGCTGAAGCTCGTGTATGTGCGTGTGTGTACTTTATTAGACAGCTTTTTATGCATATTGTACATTTTTGGTCTCCTTAATGGGTCACAGCTAAACTGGATGTGGAAGTGTTGGCCTTATGCTCAGATCTTTCATCGCATCATCAAGTGTGACATGCAAAATACAAGGGTCTGAGGCATGTCTTTCCACAGCCTCTGTGAATGTGGTTGCCTCATAATCCTGAGCCTACTTTGCTACAATCACTTTTAAAATCTGACATATTGATCAGGAGTTTAGCCTGAGTAACTACTGCACATATATCAACTCCAGTTTGGGATGTCAGGTCAAATTTGTTGGCAAGGTGATCTTACAGTCTACCTGGATAATTCCTGCTGCCCATGTGAACTGATTCTCTTGCCATTTGGCAAGGACAATGTACATTGCACAAGCAGGGAGTGGGAATTTTGCGCCAAGTGGAGTGAACCCTCAGGAAAACATCTTACCAAAGACCTAGCCAGGGAAAATTCTGATGCCTCAAGAACCAAGGGGTGTCAAAAAATTAAAATCACACAGAAATAAGTAAGCGTTTGGTTTGGATTGTTAAGATTGGCCTCTTTTTTTGTTTTTGTCAGGTCTGGGGGTTTTTTGTTTAATTTTGTTCTGTATTGCTTTTTTGGTGTTTTTTTTTTTTCTCTTGAAAGTTTCTTATTCTGTGAAAGAGACCAACCTTAAGACACTCCCATTTCATCTCATTTTCTTCTGCCCACAAGGCTTGTTTTCCTGTTACTTTCAATATTGTTTTTACAGCCTTTAACTTAAGCTGGTAAGCTTCTTTCATACTAACTATATATAAAAGAATACATATGTCAGACACTTGTGTGTAAACTTCTGCTTAAAATCCTAAATGCTCATTTGAATACTAACATGGATCATTTGCATGCAGTATTGAGGGAGTTGTTCACATAAATGTGCAGTTGTGTTGACACTCATTTTTCCTCTGAAAAGAGCAGATATTTAAAACCTGGATTTGCCATGGAATATCCTACAAGAAATAATGGTATCTCCAGCAATTAATACATTTATTGATTTATACAGTATAAAAAAATAATGAGGCTCTTAGGTGTAATAACAATGCAGGCAACATTCTCTTTCATCTAATTCATAAGATTTATGAGGTGTTTTTCTAAAATTTGGGAAGTCAGATTTTTCTTTCAGAATAACATAATTTTGGGATTAAAATCATGAAAGAGATCTTCTGAAATCAACACCAGAGGTGTTCCTAATCTACTGAAATCATGCTTACCATTGATTTGGTATTCCTCCACCATCTAGTATAAAATAATTCTGTCCTGTCTTTTCTTTCCTTTCCTTTCCTTAAAAATTCACCAAGCGTATGTGGACCTCACAGATGTAGCTTTAATTGAAAGTAATGTCAAAAACAGTGTTTTGATCTGTTTTCTTTCTTTTGACATTCTCTGGTTTTGGAATGTGTTGAGTCTGTACGACCATTCTCTGTTCAGAAATTCATCTGGAAATTTACATATTTTAAAGGCTTTTTGCTCTATAATACAGCTGAGCATAATAGTGCAAGCTACACAGAAATTGAGGTGTGAAAGAGAAATTTCCCAATTTCAGTCCTTAACTGAAATATAAAAACAATCTTCACCATCTGGGAATTACTATACAAGGCTTTCTTCTGAGTAGGCTTGCTAGAGGGATAAAGTTCGTATGATCCAGCAATGGATAGGCTGTATTTGGCTTGAAAAAAATTATTTTCTTTTTATAGATTAGTTAATTTGCAGGGATATAATTGAAATTCACAGAATGTGTCATATATTCAGAAACATACTGAAATACATTCAAGTGATGAACCTCCAATTTTGAGAAATCCAATAAATTACATATTATTCTGCAGGATGATAAAGTCTGTCTCTGATGAAGTAAGTAATGTTCCTGATACAGAAGGGTGTAAATCCCACAGGAAACATTACATATCAAGGATGCTCAGAATTTTACTGGATTATACCCCAAGAGACAAAGAGAGAAAGACAAAAGAGAAGAAGAATAAAGTAAGAAAGACATTCATAAAGCTTGTCCCTTTTTTTGTTCCCTACTCCAATAAATAAAATCAAGAAAGATTTCAATCTTGGGAAATGGTAGTTATCTGTATGCTCTTTTTGTCAAATGAATTATAAAACCACCTACTGTTAAAAATAATTTGAATCTAAAGGCAGTGTACATGGACTCTATCATTTAAAGGAAGAACTAATTCTGACAGTTCAGTACCAGATGCTGGGGCTGGAGCACCTTTCATATTGTGATGAGCTATTTATTCTGCAGTAAATCTGCAACAACAACTGGAGGTATATGTAGTCTTCAGACTGTCTGGGTATAGTTTACTTCCAGAATAGACCCTATATACAAAACTCCATAAAAACAGAAATGCTAAACATCAGCAAAAAATAGCAGTGTTCAAAGTATGAATTTTCTATGTGTGTGTGTTCTGGCAAATGTAGACATGGGGCTCAATTCCTGCTGCCTGTGTGAGTTCAGATGACTGAAGGCACGTCCACAATATCTCATGCTCAAATCCAAACCCTCTTAGCACCCAGAAACTGTTGGTGCAAGATTAATCCATAATGCGGGTGACAGGTTGGGGATCAGGAGTCCAAGGATATAACTTGCTCTCTGGCCCAGCAACCTAAAGTACAATGCAGAGGCAGCCTTGATCTCTCTGATCCTGCTTCTCGTTTTTGAACATACTGACAGCTACACTGCCTTGCTTCCATGGGCAGGGGTGTGTGATAAAAGCAGGCTATTTCTTACCACTTGTCAGGGTACTTTGGATTGATCAAGATTATTTGAAAATCTAATTGAAATAAGTAATTGTTCAGATCTAAGAGCCCTGTGAGAAATGTTACTCTTCTGACAATTAGATGCTTTTCAAAATTAGAACTTTCAGTTTTGTATTTTGCAGTGATGTTACTAAATCTGTTAAATTTACAAGTTTAAGTGTAGGAAAAGAAAAATATTATTGAGTTGTTAATATGTGGGTTTTACATCTAACTGGGGGGGTGGGGTGGGAAATAGAACTTTTTAACTCAACTAAATTATTTCCCCATTCACCAAACTGGATAAAAATCAATATTTTTTAGGATATATGCATCACACGTAGGAAGGGAATCTCTCACTGAGAGAGTGAGTGCTAGATAAGATATTTAAAAAGCAATATACCATCTTTTGTCTCTTTCTCTGAAACAGCTGCAATATGTGACTTAGAGGGTGGACTTTACTGTCTGGATGTAGAAGTTAAATCACGTTAGAGCATAGTATTTGTGATACCTTCTTTCATTTTCTTTTTTAAAAATATATTCACAAATATAGTATTTCATTGCCACTTGTGTCTTGCTCACTTGCTATGCCAAGAACTCTTATTGTTGGAATGATCTTGCTCCTTCTATAGTATTAAGCTGTGATAACTCCTCTCTGCCCTTGAATAAAGTCTCCATTTGTATGAAGTGATCTGCTGTGCACCCTACCTCATCACTTCTATGCCACAAGAAGTGCTACTAATGCCTAAATCTATCTTGAGCTGTACTGAGAGATGCATGATTTGACAGTGAGGTCAGAGTGGGTTCTTGTCTCCTTCCAGGTTCTAGGCTGTAACAGGAGTCTGCATGGAGACATGGTGTTGGCACCTGCCCCATCAATCAAAGTTGTTCTAGGTGTGAATCTGTTCTCCTGGTGCTGGGGGTTATGCTAATTCTTGTAGCAAAATTGTTTATTTGCCAAGTGGCAGTTTTCAGTCCAGTGAGCATTAACGCTGAGTGGCATTGTGCATAGGTATTCAAATCGATAATCGCAGTGCGTTCTTGCAATGCCTCTTTAGGAATGGCTTTTATGTGTAATCAGATGAGGCATATGTCAAGAAGATGACAATGGAATCCCGTGATGTCTTATATATGTTTTTAATAAAAAAGCAGAGGGTTTAATTTAGTTACTTTTAGGAGTCTCAGTGTGAGACTCACAGTTTTTCCTGATAAGAGGCAGATTCACAGTCCCTGCGCAGTACAGACAGCCGCAATTTTACATGTAGCCTTTCTACACTTTGGCTTTGCTAGTGGTTCATCTACTGAACGGTGGAGTTTGGCATCCCAAGCCTTGTGTATCTTTCTGCCCCACTTCATCTATGCCCTGTGTGTGTGTGTGCATATGTGTTTAAGATAGATGGTGAGGGAAAGAGACTGAAATGAGAGGCAAAGACCCTACAGTCATGTTTGGGGTGAAGAACCTAAGCTGGCTTTAGGGAAAGCAGAGATTCCACAGAGACATGTATGCTTTCCACCCCCTCCATTTCTGCAGACAAGTGTTATTTTTCAATATTTTATTGTGCCAGCAATAGGAGAAATCTTGTAATAAAATCATATCACTGTTTCATCCGAGGCAAGTTTAGATGCTATCACAGTGATACACTTTGTCATAGATTTATTATTGAGTTGTTGCACAATGTAGTTGAATAGAGATACAGCAATTGTACTCTAACAAAGTTTTAATACAAGATTGTGAAATTTTAACATGAAGTAGATTTCTACAATGACAGACTGTTATTACCTGCAAACTTCGAATGACAAATCAGATTACTTAATGCAAAAAATCTAATTTAACAGCATCTGTTATTATCTGTAGAGCTCTATTATTGTATTTTTATTATATTCATAATCTGAAAATAATGTAAACCAGATATATGGCTGATCATGTAATGACCAATGGCATATTGTGTCTTGTTTAGTAGGTGGCTGTCCTCTTGTCTTATTTGGGAATATATAGTTTAACAAGATACTTGCCATCATTTCCTTAACAGGGATAATAAACAGAACAATTCTGCATAAAAGCTCATATCAGCTTCTTTCATGCCTTTTCTTTTCAGGAGGCTGCCTAAGGGTTTAAGCAATTTAGTTGTCTGACCCGCATCCTTTCTCTGCAGTCTGCAGTTCTTTTGTTTAACATTAGTATGTGGGCAAACAGCATTCAGAGCTGTGTGGAGCTTATCAGCCTGTGCTCAGTCGACCAGAACCCCATTCTGTGTATCTAAGAGGGGCCACGTTTAATGCTTCACAGTAGGAGCATCTGCAGTTTCCAAAAATGACTTGTTTATCAGATAAACTCTGTCCTTGCACTGACACATAGTGGCTCTTCAATATCATGCTCTCCTGTATGAGAACTGAGCAAAACAGGGTATGCACAATGAATAGCAAGTGAAATTTATGCACATGGTGTGGTGACTTAGGTACCCTGTAAAGCCAGGCAGGGCTTCTCTGTATCCAATCGGTAATTATGACAGGAAACCTCCTCATTACCTTCCAAAAGCTTTTTAGTCACTCGTTCTCAAGATACTTAGAGCACATGCTCTGAAGTCAGTAAATGTTAATTTATTTACTTATTTTGCTTGGAATGTAATTAGGAGTAGCGTGAGGGGCCTGACTTCTGAGGCACCCGCAGAGAGACTGGGACCAAAGCCTGGTGCTGGGCCCCTGGCATGCCCATAGGTGTGACAGCTTCTGATAGTGCAGATGGGACTTAGGGGTTATTTTTGGGATTCTGAGTAACCAAAGTATTCCTCCACATCTCTCTAACTCATTTTTTACAAGCTATCTGCTTTTTTTTACAAGCTATCTGCTTTATGCTGATTTTTTCAGTACATCAATTGGACCCCAGGGCACTAAAACCATAAATATATCATTTCCAGAATAATGAATTTTGTGTTTAAAACAAATGCCTTGCTAAATATTTTAGATACCATAGAGGTTAGCCAGTGGCTTATAAATAAAATGTTTATTAAAGCACCATTATCTAAAACCAGGTGGAAGCAGCAGTTTAGAGTTGGTGTTTGAGTATGAGTGAAATGGTGTGAACTCTTTTCAGGCAAAAAAGGACAGACCTTCAAATTTTCCATCCAACAGGACCAAGGAAATCTTATCAAATGGGCTGATTTTGTAAGGTTCCTTGACTACTCTTGAGCTTTTTCTGAACATGTTGCTGGAAATACCTGTTTGTCTGGTCATAGAAAGGACATGGGTAGATGGAGTAAGAGCCAGAGGTTTGGATCTGGATACAAACCAGTCCTGCCTTCCTGAAATTCTGGAGAGCCTGTTCTTTCATGATACCCTTTACTAATGATAATTATTTTATTATATGGAATTTGTATTATATTGCAAATGGCAATGGCCTAGGAGGACCATGATAAAATTAACATCCTCATCTGTGCAATTAAGATTTTTGTATAAAGATGAGAATACATTCAGCATGTCAGCAGTTATACTTTCTATCCATACAATGGCTCAATGCTGAAATGATGTGCTGAGACCAGAGGCTTACACCAGGCTGCCACCTTTCTTTCTCTCCCCTCCCCTCCATCAGTGTATGCTAGCTGGTCAACTAGTCAGAGAAAAATTGTTAATGAGGGTTAAATGGAAGTTATCTATTAAATGTCATTCCAGGATCAAGGTACTGGTACTTTGAATGATGCCCATATTTTTTCTTGCCTTTATTTTTGCACCTTCTCCCTCCCCCACCTGAAAGAAAATATCCAGTGGATGCCTGGCAGCATCCTCTGATTGCTTGCTGTTTTCCTGACACTAAATCTACTGTGTCATATTCCTTGCATGGGCTGCAGATTTTGGCCTTTTCACCTGCTGTTTTGGTTGGCTTTAGATGCAAAGAGAAGAATATGAAAAGGAAAAGAAGAGGGGGAGGGAGGGAAGTTGGGAATACTGGAGCTAAAAAAAAAAAAAAGCAAATGTTTTTAGCGCCTTCATCTAGACATGTGTCCCCTCACTCTGTGACATGGCTGCTCCAATGTTGCCATGGTGAGGATTTCTAATCATCCCTACACATGACAGGCTCCTATTTGTCTGCACTCCCTTGGGTGTAAATTTCTAGGCTTAAAAAAAAAAAATCCATGTGAGCGTATCATCCGCCGTGCAGATGTTTCACTGCTTTAGAATATCAGGCAGCTGCTTGTGCCACCGTCGACAGCTAATTGGAGACTGCATCGCAGGAACAGAGGCGTAATTATGGCATAAATACACATCCTCTGGTGCATCATTGTATCTCTATTAACAGAAAATTTTAAACAGTGTTCAGAGTGTAATTAGTGTAGTTGATAAAGTTGTAAAACATGTAAATAAGGGAAATAGCAGGTACGTGGCCAATCCACTACCCAGCACTAGGGGATGCAGATTATTGCCTATTTAGAAATAATTAGCAAAGCTGCATTAGCAAAGCCTGTGTCCAACAGAAGCAATGCAAACATTTATTCTGGTAACAGCTCTTTCTGTGCTAGCCATGAAAATCTACTAATATTGGTAATTTAGCCCTCATTACCAGAGGATAAAGCATGAAAAGAGCTCAGACATGAAATATGACAAGTAATATTAATTTTTATTCCAGAGGAAAGGATGCTTTCTTGGGTTGCATGCTGATTTCTCGGCAGGGTCTCAGAGTTGTGTGATCGAGCTGGTGGTCGAGGATGCAGCTCCAGAGCTGGCTCCCTGCTGGAGGCGTACCCTGGGGTACCCGTGACTGGAGCTGATGAGCCATGCTGTGGTTAGTGCCCAGCCAAACCTTGGGTCACGGTTCAAAATGAGTGCTCAGGCACTAATCTTCTCCCCTTCCTACCTTTCATTTCGTCCCTAGCCTCCCTTCTTGACACCCCCCAAAATGATTTTGCCAAATCACCTGCTCTTGGCCCCCCACTCCCCCCAAACAAGCCCCCCCCAACAATGCATGACAGGCAGCTGTACTGTATGAGCAGAGGGCTGCTACTCTTTAGTGTTGTCTTCTGCCCTGGATGAGAAATGATGGCTTTGCCCTCACTGTTTATGTTTTAGATTATGTTACGTGAAAAACATTACCCTGTGACCATAAAAATAAATGCCAAAATTGTGACTTTGCTTTACAGATGTATTTTCTAATGAAGAAAAATGTGGAAGCCTGGCTGGCACAGGAGGCATAGATCATTTTTTGCAAAAACAAGAGGATAAGAAGGGCTGAATGTTCTGGAAAGGAAAGGGAGTAAAAAAAATGGGGTTTTGCAAGATCTCTGATTTCTCCTTTTTTTCTTTCTACTGGGTGTAGAAACAGAATGAATAAAAACTCCAGCTTACACTGTCAGCTAAGTTCTGCTGCATCCTTAATAAGTGTGCACGTGTGTGTTTATGAGAGAGAGGGGAAAGGGGGAACAGGAGAATTCTGCTTGACAAGTGCCAGTGTTTTAAAAAGAAGTCTAAGAAAGATGTTATCTCTGGCTCAGGCAAATAAATTTCCCCACTTAGCCAGTGTTTCCTGAACATTTTTAGAATTCAGCTCTTTACCTAGACTGCATAAAATCCTGACAAATAAGGGCTGAATTTCATGTAATACAATGCTTCAAGAAGTGAAATAGAAAGAAAGAAAAGGGGGGAAAGGTAGACATGAAAAGAAGGTGGACAAGCTACTGTCTGAAGTATTAAAATGTAAAATAAGCTTTAGAGCTGTAGCAGGGGGACATCGCTTTTACAGATCCAAAGTGAAAGCTGTGTATATTTTATCACCCACAATGACGTGACAATTGTGAAAACACTGAACTTGTTGATCGAAGTGGGGGCTTTTTTTCCACACTTTGGTGGGTGTTTATCACTCATCCCACCACCCTGTTTAGATACAAAGCAGAACTAGAGACAGGAGCTCACTCAGCGTTGTGCCAGTGCCACAGCCAAAAGCAGACATAAGCTCGGACAATACCCACCTCATCTGTTCTAATATGAGCATTCCATGGAGTTCTAACATGCCAGCTTTTATAGCTTTAGCATATATTTTCTGTGCTTAAGATTAATGTAGCTATATGCAGATTTGCATTACTTTGGCATGAAATAAGTATGTGGTTTATGCATATGTAGAGACTTCAAGGGTAAACTCTTTGCCTGTGGTCAGGATGCCTCTTTCAATGCTCTGGTATCATTCTTCTCCCATGGACTTCTGTGTTATTGCAGAATTCCCTGGAAGAGGACCTTGGCCAATGTTTGCTGCTTTCCATAACACTAGAACTTTGTGGCTCTGTGCAAATCCTGCAGCATATTTTCAGGGCTATATCCATACACAGATGGTGTTGCAGTGTTTGTATGTGCATGTGTAAGCATGTACATGTGTCTTTAGGCACAGATTTGCCATTTAGTCTGTATATAAACATGTATGTAAAATGCATACATATAATATAGACATACGCACTTATGTAAAAGAGATGTTTTTAATTTACATGCTAAGCTAATGCCTCCTAAGAACCCCCAAACTTTCCAGCCCTTGCTCCCCCCACACCCAACATCACCTCCATTATTTATCACAGTATATTGGTGCAGATGTATTTTTCCAGGCTCATATACTTTGTTGAGCCCCCTGGACTGGCTTTAGATATCTTCTATTCCTATTTTGCACCAGGAAGAGCTATCTCTTTACTTCTTCCATCTTTCCTTTTAGATTACATAGGTTAGGTGCATGTTGTTGGCAGGCCTGAATGAATTGCAAAATTGCAGGCAGATCAGGAGGATGGTCTAAAGACTGTGTGGGGCAAGGTGTTTGGAGATTAACAGAATTAGGCTTCTGCAAGTGAATATGCACGAGGGGGATTCTGAAATGATTTTAGGCAGATTAGAAGTAGTTCATTACAGGGTGACAGGGTCATTGCTCATTCTTTGCTACAGAAAATTACCTGACAGGTCATCAGTAGCTGGAAGTAATTTCAATGTTTATTGTTTCTTTCTTGTTTAAAACCTTATGTGCTATTGTTTGATATTAACAAACTGGACTTAATGTTCAAGTGACCTTTTTAATGGGTTGAGCACTATAATACCAGATTGATATCCAAATCTTCTGGATAAATTAGTTTAAGATTACATTGAATATAGTTCCTATGGGCCTGTGTAAATTAGTTTAGGTCCAAAGTTAATGTGAGTTGTTATCTATCACGTTAGAAATGAATACTAGCATATATAACACAGAGTGACAGAAAAAGTCCTGTTTCTCCATTTTATTTCTGTAGGAATCTGTCCCATGGCAACTCTGTGGTCTTTTAGGAACATCAGGGCATGCACCGGTATGCATTGCTCATTTTTAACATTGCAGGTTTGATCTGAAGCAGTTAAATTAGAAGTACTGAGTAGCTGGGGTTAGCTGAACAAACCAGTCTCCACAGAATGAAAGTTGATTAATTACCTGGGTTAAGAGGAAGTTAAAATCAGAGCTGAGACCAGAGGTGAAAGTCTTGCAGATTATGGGTGCTTACTGAAGAACTGCAGCAACTTCATAGTTGTGAGGGTTACAGTATCATTGACTTGAAACACATTGAGTTTGGAGACCTGTTTGAACGATGAAAAACAATGGCTATGCTATTATAGGTCTCCTAATAATTCACCTATTTTCTGCTTATTTATACTATTTCTGTGTCCTGTATCTTAAAAACAAACATGATAATGAGTTTAAATGTACAATTAATCTTTTCATTCAAATTATTTGATTTTTTTATTTGCTTCTTTCTCTGCATGTACTTCCCTATATATTTTCAAGGGAGTAAAGCACATCAGAGGAGTGAATGATCAGCAGGAGGGACTGTGGCTCACATAAGCTATTAGCAAGTACTGCAGCCTAGTAAGTGTAGAATCATATAATCATATAATCACATAGGTTGGAACAGACCTTTCAGATCATCGCATGCAGCCATTAGCCTAACCTTGAACAGATCTGTGGAGTGTGACTTTTGATGCTGAAGACCTATGCCATTCTACAGCTTGCGTCCTGCAAAGGTTTTATTATGTGCTGCTTTTTATCTGGTCTTGTGAACTGAGCATCTGGTAAGAGTTGTAACAGATGCAGGTGTGCGTGCAGACAGTTTGCTTTCACTGGAAGGGATGAGTTCCTGACTTGGTTCCACCTCGGTATCATTACATGCAAAATAAGGATAAAGTAATGAAACCTGCATAAATAAGAATTGCATCTTCCAAGAAAATTTTTGGGAAGAATACTTTTCTCAATCAGCATATATGTTTAAGCCAACTCAGTAAACACTGGACATGGGAAAATCCAGTTTTATAAGAAATTAGTCCTGATATCCTCCACTAAAGAGACAGCAAATTTGTTCAGTATGGATAAGGAGCACACCACCAGGAAAAAATAAGGCATTGAAGCACTTGATTGTAGAAGCAAGGTCAGTGGTTCAGCCAGGCACTGACTCTAGAGCATTTGTTACTGTTATTAAAATAGTATGCTCCTCCCACATTGACAGGTTCTCCTGCTAGCATAGGCAACATCAATATTAATTTTGTAAATGTTTATCTCATGTAATGGATATGATTAAGACTTGTTTGGATGTTTTGTGCTGATTAAACAGACCTTTCTATGCCAACAGCCCTGTGGCATTGAGTTACTGTGAGAAAAACAACGTATGACAATGTTAGAAGAACACTGTTGAACATAAATACTTTCTGTAGTGTGTTGGGTTTTCTTTAATTCTTTTTTTCTAATTGTGTTACAATTACAGATTTGAATTATCAAACATCTATTGTATATTTTCACTTAACAAGTCTGCCAGTATGGCATCCTTGGAATGATGTCCATTTCTTGAAGTTACAATTACTATGAGGTGGTATATATTTCCCTCTTGTCTGGTAGCCTTAAAATAGCACTTCTGAGCTCATGTGACAAATACTGTGAAATGCTCACTTTTTAGTCAAGCTTTCATGTTATGTTGAAAATGGCAGGGGAATTTCACAGGTTACTCAAAATATTAGCTCTTTTTAGGTGCCTATGTAAATGAAAACACCAGTTTTGGACCAGGCTCACTCATAGTAAAAATGTTCATTGAACCTGATGAGAACTGACCTTGATTTCATGGCACAGTTATTACCCTCTGGTAAACTGGAGACATGAAAGGATTCCGGAGAAAGGAGGTATCTTCCACTTTTACATGTCACACTGCTGCTGTGTACATGAATCAGTAGCCAAAAAACCACATTTTTCTGCTTGCCTGCTGTAGTAATAGCTAACACAAATTAATTTGTTTCACCCATTTTGCCAAGCAAGTCAGGAAGATTCATAATTGCCAGCCAAACTGATGACCAGTTGTTTCCAGATGCTCTTGAGTGTACACAAATATTTTGTTCAAGTAAACCATAATCTAATACCTTGCATTCAGAAGAATAGGTTCCTCTAGCTTGGGGAAAACTGCAATAGTCACTGCATGGGACTGATGTGGGATTTTTGAGTCCTACTCCTTAAGTTAGCTTGTAATCCAGGTCTCATTTTATTCATTAACAGAACATTAATTTCCCAAATATTTAGTGTTTGTCAAGCATATTGAAATCTTTGAATTTGAAGGTGAAGTATGACTGCAAATTCAGTACTATTACTATTACAGTTATTGCTATTACTATTTCTATTGCTATTACCATAACCACTATGGTTACACAAAGTTAGCTGTGAGTTAATTTGGCAGGTTTTTTTAACGGTGTTTATGGATCATCGTTTTGTAGGTAAATTCTTGCTTTAAAATATGATGACAGTTTTGATTTCTGTTTCACACTATTTACAAACAATACCAGTTATTATGCATTAGCTAATGACCTTTGTCTCAACAGTTACTGTACTTGTCCAGTTTTATTTGCCCCTGTTTGTTACATAGGAAACCACAGTGTGTCAGTGTGTGTATTTGTACTGCAAAACCATTGGACTTTTTAATTTAGTGATATAGAGAAACTTCACTGCACTTTCAATATATAGGTAAAGAAAGAAGAAACACAGGACCTGGCAATACCTCTCACACTTACCCTTTTGTTACTACTGTGTGTGGGTAGAAATGAAGGCCCTCATTCATTTAAAACTCACCAGATAATTGATTTTTACCAGCTGTGAGAGCTCCTGAGTAACATTCCATCCATGAAAGCACCACATGAGCAGCCGCATGAGAGATGTGCTCTGAGAGCTGTATCATGGGCAGACCCCTCTGTATTTATTGAGGAGCTTTCCCAGAGTTGCAGCTGACTCTGGGAATGCAGCTAGCTTTTTAAGGCCCATTGTAATAGAAACTGTTAAGATTTACAGAGTAGAAAAAGTATATCCCTTAAAATTTCTTTTCATGTTTACTGTTCAGGGTGTTTTCCTTGGAGAGTTCATATTCATCTTTGCCTGTAAAAAATTCTGCCTTGCCTAATATTATGGGAGCTCTGCTTCCAGAAAAACTGTTGTGAGCGCTCACAGAGGCAAGCTCCTTGCACCAGATGGTCTTGTCCCATTCCTGAGTCTTTTCATGGGTTTATGCACTATCAAAACCATTCACCAAAGGGCCTGGTGTTATTTTGGCCATTATAACAGGTAGTCACATAATACAGTGTAACTAATATCACAGAACTTTCACAAAATTTTACTGGGTGTTAGGACACGTGATTAAGGTTGGCTTGTGCCTGTTAACACAAGTTTGGCTGCAACAGTAATCTAACCACAATACAGTCCCTTTCATCTATGGGATCCCAGAGTGCTATGCAAACCTAGGAAATTGCTACGAAAAACTATATGGTGATCACTTAGTACATGCCTGGGAGTGAAATGCAGCAGCTGTTCGACAGCATACAGTAATATCCCCAAACTCTTTAGAGCAGGCAGTGATGAATGCTAAAAAAATCAAAGGCAGATTTTTTTTTTTCAGAACTGGGTGTATTAAAGTAAGCTGTTAAAATACCTCTTTGGCAGCTTAATCCGAGTAGGTGGGCCTGGCTTTCACAGGTGAGGAGGGATGGCTTCTATCCTGATATCCACAAGAGCTGTAGGAAGCTCAATAATTCAGAATAAAAGCAGGATCCAGCCATTCTGGAATTCTGATCTCAACAGTGCTAATAACCTTTAATATGACACAATTTTCTTCATAAGAGAATTCAGATAACACATTCTGAAAGTTTTAACCTTTGTGTGAAGTTAACATGCTCTTTCATGCCTCTTTATTAACAGTGAAAGCAGTTTTTCCCCTGAAAATACAGGAACAACAGAAATCACTTTTGAACATAGTTTTGTGGGCTTCCAGTTTAAGAGAAGAATGATAATGGGTAAGGAAAAAAAATGCTTCTACTAAGATTAGATCACATTTGGGCTAATAGCAACATTTAGTCTGGTTTCATACTGATATGCAATATACCATGAGAAAATAAAAATCTGTGTTTGCTGTCTATCTGCACTAGAGCTGGTGGTTACTCCATTATTTAGAGAGCTCCATGAACATGCCATGCTTCCAACTCACAGAAGGGATGGATCCATTCTTTGGTCCACCTGAGTGGTTTTAAATAGGAAATCTCCAGTACCTCAAAAAAAAAGCCATAGCTGTATGGATTGATTATTGTCTCTCTGATGGTGTGGTCCTACTTTGACTCATAGAGAAAGCGTTCACTTTATCCATCAGGCAGAGGCAGAAATGGATACTGGACCTGCATTGTCTAGAAGGGCTACCACCACAGCATCTCCTTCCATTACATCAACACTTTCTAAGTTTAATCTTAATTTTCAAGATTCTCATTAAAAGTGCCAAACAGCCACTTCTGGAAACACCGTGTCAAACTTTTGTTTCCATTTGGAGCATATTTGTCCAGTTAATTATTTCATCATCTTTTAGAACTCTGTGATTTGTGTTTCAGCAGAGGAAATTCAATCTAAAACCAGAACTCCCCCAGAGTCACTCCCCAGTGCCACACATCGGCACTGTTTGGCTACACAAAGAGCCTGAACTCATCTCAGGTTGGGAGGATATGGATGAAAGAATAGAGCTCTGGCAAGCAGGGGGAGAAAGGGATGTACTGGACTGCAGGGAGCTATTCATTGTAAAGTTTGGTTTTCTCTGCCTGACTAATGATAACTAAGGGACAGAGTCTAATCTGAAATGTGCACTGGTGTGTGCCTTGAAAAATATACTACAATGGAGGAGTGCATTTATCAATATATTCTTCACCATTCACTCTACATTTTGTCTAGGTCCAGCTTGTTTTGTGAGAAGATCTAATAAAGAGCTGAATATAATTAGTCTGGAATTAGTGAAATAGTTACAAAACAAGGAACCAGTTAAATGTCTGGTTTACTGATTTAGCTTCCTGTAAAATCAATTTTGAGTCCTTCTTATTAACAAAATGTTCACTTGTAAAGAACAATAACTAATGTCAGCAATACAGTAGTTGAAATACTATTTTGCAGACAAAAATAAGCTTTAAACATAAATATTATAGCACTTTGATGTAAATAAAGTGTTGCCTTAATAATTGATTAGAGAATGATGGGAGAAATACACCTTACACATTAAATGCTGACTGAGATAGCAAATAATTTCACTACTGTGAATATATCTTATATCACTTAATTTTTTAGTCCTTTAGCATCCTCATAAAGAATTTCCGGTGCAGAAAAATAGTCAGTGATATTCCATGAATCATTTTAACACAATCTTTAATGGCAAAGGAAAGTAACAAAGTACCATTATTTGTATTTCTGCATGTCTGTCTCACGTTCACATTTTGTAAAAATTCAGAAGTACAACATTCATTGCAATGTAAAATATTTTGTTGGAGACACACTTCAGCAAGCATTTTGTCACCCAGAGATGCAGTTGTAATTCTTGGAGAAAATTAACACGCAGGTTTTATTCTCAGGCCTGGGAGAGTGTCATTCTGACCTCTGTTTACTGCTATTAAACACAGAAGATTTACTTTGAAGCATTCATTTAAGGAAGTGAGTTATTATTCCTTCGCTTGACCTTAGCCTATAGTATATATATCATGAGGTTCCATAAGACCATCATGCACAAGAAATTGGTTTACCTAAAGATAAAGTTTAAAACAATTTTTTAAAATCTTAAAATTTGGAGGCGGAAATTATTGCTTATATCCTTATCCCCTACAACTAAATGAGTATATATATATACTGAAAAAAAATATATATTTAAAACTTGGTTTGTATGTAGTAAACCATACCTTGAAAGGAGTCTTGTTGTTGAAGCTAACATTATGCGAGCTATTGCTTATATTTATCACTGAGAAAACATTATTTTTTAAAGGGTGTAAAAAAATAGTTTTCAAGCTGTTTCCTTAATGAACTGGAAATAGTAACCCTGTCAAATGTAATACAAAAATAGTGTTATAAGCCTATGGCATCTATTTATTACTGGAGAACAAAAGCCTTCATCCATTTCCTTTAGAGAATGACATTTTTGTAATTCGCTGCCCATTTCATTTGTTCTAAAAGGACTTCGTAGGTTGACAAATATCCCACAGAAATGGCTTCTGATGCTTGATAGGATAATGTGCAGCCCCTTAGGACAAGGGCAAAGGCAGCAAACTTATCATCCTTTAGTTTAGCTTAGCATGGGTCAGTAACAGCGCCAGGGGTGACAGAAGATGTTAAAGTGTGGGAAGCAAGAACTAAGAGCTGTAGGAGGGTAGTTTTTATAGTTTATCCTTTCTTTCACCATGACGCTGCAGAGACAGCTTGATTCACATTGTTGATTTGGTTCACTGCACGCCACACTGGCTGCTCCAGTAGGAGGAAAAAAAAAACCCACTTACGGGTCATTTTTGCCAATAGTGTGTGACATTTCAGCACTTACCCTTTAGGAGGAGGAAGCACATGTTTAATATTTTAGCTTGAAGTTCATATTTTAAAGATGCATTATCACACTTGGAGGTCTGGTGTGATAAATTTGAAGAATATTATAGTTCTACCAATGTGAAGATTTTTGAGGGGAAAGTGTTCTCATGCTTAATTGTCCTCTACATTTTATTTCAAATTTTTTTTTCCACAAAGGGTAAGAATGAACATTTGGCTCCCATGGTGCACACACTTTAAGACTAACAAACTAAACTCCAAAAATTTGATGATGGCTTCTATTCATCAAGACCAGAAAAAAACTACCATCATTTTAGAGATGTGTTAGCTGAGTTAGGTCTCCCTCAGTAGAAAGTCACTCCTCCTCAACCATAGACTAGTAAACTTTGGGCTGATCTAGTGAGATATTCCACACAAAGATTTTCTGCTAAAGCAAATTTGAGTGGATGAACTCGAGTCACTCCAGTCAAAATGAACTAAATTATGATCTTTTTGTAAAAATGATAGCTAATATTACATCAAATAGCTCAGCTACCTTTGCAAAGTATTTTTCCAGTTTCAGTTTCTATACAGTACGCTGGAGTAATAAAATGCATCCTCATTTTCTGTTCCCTGACTAAAAGAGAAGTTTTCACAAAGCACATCCAAACATAATTATACTGATAAGGAGAATCTCATATTACAGTAAATCCATGCTTACTGTTTTGGATGAGATGTGTGATTACAAAGTACTGTGAGCCAAATCATCTTAGGTTCAAAACAAGATTTAGCACTTTGCTTTGCAGACATTTTAAGAAAACTATAGTTTTCTTCATCTCAGTCAGTTTACTCACCAGATCAAATATGATTTCCTTGACCTATAATATATAAATATATACATGTATGTGTGTATATATATATAGCTATAAATAACTTGAACAAAGATTCCATGAAGGGACATCTTTGGAGCTCTTCCGGATAGTTTTTTGAGTGCACTAAAGATCTTTTCCAAAATAATGTGAACCCTAAGGTTCTATGTCACTTGGACACCTGCACATCAAGTGCCAAATATATGCACTGGCTACAAACTCCAGAAAAATACCTGGAGTTCCTCCAGGAGGAGTGGGACTTGAGGTCTTCTTGAAAGTTCAGTTCTGTGTTTAGGTTTAAGTACCAGGAACATCTCTTGCATAGATGTATCATTCTAAACCACAAAGCAAATTCCAAAAATTTATGTTAAGTCTTATTTTTCAAAATGGCTCTAGAGGCTGCTTTTTGCAGTTGCAAGAATTTACAATAACTGGTGTGCTGGGCTTGTGGGGGGAACTCTGAACTTTGATCAAAGTCACAGAACTTCTGCTCTTAGAGAGTAAAATTGAGGCAGCACTTTAACCTACACAACCAAGGTTCAGACTTTGGATTTGTAAATGCTTTGGACAACTGTAATAAACCATCCATACAAATGCTGAAACATTTTAATTTCTCTAAAGCAAGAAATAAATTTCTTCTAAGGGTCTGCCAATAATGGTTCCTGAAGTGCTTGCTGCAGAGCACAGCTTGCAAGCGCTCCTTGCCTGCACCAGACACACCCACGACATATTAATTACAGAAAGTGTCTTTGCTGCAATAGTGTTTCTGATTGGATCCGACCTGTTTTACAAAGGAAGTGGAATAATTTGTTGGTGCAATGTATGATCTGAATTAATGTATTTTTAAGAATCAAATTATCCTGATGTGAGAGCCCCTAAAGGGACTGATACAGTGGTGAAGGACTGAAAGTTTTGACATGGTTTAATGAGCTGTACGCTAACTCCACCTGAGTAATTAACAGTCTTGACAGTCCTTTTGAACAGTGATATTCTCTGTAAGGATGTTTAATGCTCTGAGCATCAGCAGTGCAGAAGCCAAGAAAGAAGCAGATCAGACAAGGGATTTTTTTGTCAAAAGAGTTTTGATTATATTTTTTTCTCCTACGAATCATTAAGGCAAATACTTTCAGAAGCAATAGCTAATTTTTCAGTAGTTCTATTTCCAAATGCTGGGTTATATGCCACTTCCTCACAAGTTGTAGAGATATCAGCTTCACATTGCTTAAAAAGGAAAATATGTATGCAACGTGGGCCCATCAGCACAATCATGTACAAACACTCTTCTGTGAGTAAAAGATAAATGATTCTGTGGCAAGAAAATTCAATTCATCCTTTGTTGTAATTGTTAATATGTGCTAATATGCATATCATCTTATAAATCATTCTTTTAGAACTGAAAAAATCATTCTTTTAGAATTGAAAAAACCAATGAAATGGCAATATGATTAAATGCAGAGGCCACAGTACTACTAAATATTTTTTTCTTAACCCAAGCAATATCCCAAAATGTAAGAACACACATAGTTCAGGGAGATTTCTGAAACTTTAATAACTGGTGAGTGTTCCTCAATTTTGACCATGTTCCACATAGTCAAGTCTTGACCAATGCCAATGAAAGGAAAGGCAAAGAAAAGCAGAGTCTGTCAGCTCCATAAGACATAGAGAATAAAATTAAGAAGTGCCTAAAATTTTTGTCTATATGATCTTATTGTTCTTTTTCCTTAATTTTTGTAAGCTAAAATTCTTGATCAGTTGTATTCAATTCATATACGACCATAAATCAGTACATACAGTTGCCTGTATCTTTTCTGCTTGACAGACTTTACCCCTTACTATACCTGGCACTGGTTTAAGCAATCTGCATGCAATTGATTTCTTCAGTAAAACAGATAACATTTACTTAAAGCTCTGCTAATTGCTTTACAGCCTCTACATTAGTGGCAGCACTCTAGTAAAATATAATTATTATATATCCATCACAGAAAGAGGAAAACAGAAGCAAAGAGCCATGCTACATTCTCCTGAAGTTCAGCATGGCCAGTGTCAGATTGTTTAGCTCTTACTGTGATCACACTAAGTGACTGCTCATGCTGTCCCTTTCCCTGGCCCAATGTCTTGCAGTTTTTTATTCCCAGGTTTAATATCAGAATCCATGACATTTCTGACTCAGAAATAAACAAGGGCTTAATTGCCTTACAGGTAAATTGTCACTTTGTGAATTTCAGCAGAAACTTTTTTCTAAATATAAATAAATAAATGAATGAATAAATAGACAAATATATAACAAAAAACCACAGAATTTATTTTGCCCAGTATAAAATACTGACTTTTGCAGTTTCAGAATACTAAACCAAAACAATATGTAAATCCATCCCTCAGGACAGAATACTTTTGCCTGGAAAGGGCATAAGAAAAGGAAAAGAGGACAGATATGTAGAGAGACTTCATCATAGCCTACCAAGTAGTTCTTGAGGGACTGCAACATGGCCTCTCTCCTCTACTCTCCAGCATTCTGTGTATTGCAATTAGGCACAAATATACTGAACAGTGTAAAGTAAAGGTTGCACAAAAGAATTTTTAAGTGGTTCTACTATTATGTACAAACAAATCACTATAGACAGGTTTCTAAAACAATGATCTGCCCCAATTTAGCACATACAGTGACATAAATTTTCCACCTTACAAGGATACCTGAGGAATTCCTATGAAAAGACGGGTCAGGTTGTGACAGTGAGCAAACTCCATACTCTTTGCTTGCAATGCACTAGCTTTCACAGAAGGGAAAAGTAGGTTTTTCTCACCCTTTCCTTCTCTAATTCTCTCTCTATTCTTAAGTAATGAACATTGTTGTGATAAGTGAAGGTCACTCTCATCAGCCACAGAATCAGAAGCTCTTGAAAAGTAATTCACTATGAGCTGTAACCAGGAGAGCACAAAAAAGCATGCTTTACATAGGTCTACTTCTCATGGGTATAAATGATTTTCTGGATTGAGGCCAGAGTACTCAGTGCCTTACAAGATCTATCCCCAGCTGAATACCTGGGAGCGATCACCTGAGTCTGATTTCTGCTGTATAGACCGTTACCAGTATCTCGGCATGGTCCTGCTGCTGGGTGCCCTCAGCCTGGGTTCTCCTTCCAAGTCACCCTTGGTGCATGCACACAGAGCAGTGATGAAGGCAGGTAGGAAGAAACTGTTGTGTATGTGTGTATTCTGTGCCAAGAATCAATATTTGCAGCTCAGGAAGTATCCTGCAGAAATACCTTCACTTTTCCCCCTGCTCTTCCTTTGTTTTTATTTTTTAAATTTGAGCTTTCTTTCCCTGTGTGTGTTTTAAATGAGAGAAAACTTTGTTGCAAGCTCACAAAGTGATTATTTCTCAAATCCAGAATGTCAGGGGAGAGTGAGGATTCTAAGCAAGCAGAATAAACAGAATATGCAGAATGTTAAAACAAAATAACCAGTTTGTTTCACATTGATGTGAGAAAACCAGTCTGGAAAATTTAGATCCCCAGTTGAGGTCTGACTCTCACATGAGACTTCTAGATGCACTTTAAGGCAGAGCTGCATTTCATTTCCATAAAACAAATATGTCTGATAAAAACACCCAGAAAATTCACTGGGCTGGGAGCTAGTCCAGCATGTAATATTTCAGATTTTGTTTCTCACTTAATTGTTCCTTTACTACAGGTAATAATCTGTGCTGGTCAAAATAGTAATACATATGCTTTAAATAGTAAATTTTCTTGCCTTTTGATGTGGTTTTATGTGATACAATTTTACATCCCAAGTAGATTCTTTGAGAAATTTTATAAGCTGGTTTAAAACTATAGCACTGAGGGTTGTTTTTTTTCCCTTCAGTTTGCAGAAGGTGCTAAAACAGTAATCTCAGCTGTGAGGATCTCCAAACCTCTTGCTCAGAATTAAGATTCATGTCAATTTAGTGAGAGCAGAAAAGATCTCAGTGTGAAAGGCAGCTGATATTTTTCTCCCACCCTAAATCTTGATTTCAAAACTCTGATTTCAGAAGTGAGAAAACTGAAGCCCAAAGAGCTTAAGGGGAAAACTTAAAAGCACTTATTTGGCCTAGATTCAATGGTGTTAAACTAGCTTAGATACTTGGGCACCTAAATACCACCAACTCTCAAAGACTTTCATATTATGAGCTCTGAAAAATTAGAATATGCAGATTTGATCATATTGCCCCTTTGGCAAGGAGGATTCAGGCTGAAAGTATGTGAGGGGAAGAAGATGGCCAAGATCTGATCTGAACACATCAGTGTAACTAAATACGCATTTTAAAACAGATTTAATTATATCAGTTAAAGAACTTGGCACAGTTGTTCTTAATTCATCTTGCTTCTACTGCTTTAGCTAGAAACTGTAGTGTAGGGAGCTGTTTGGTGCAGAACCTGCCTGACTTCTCCATGACTTTTAACAGATTGCAGAAATGATGCCTCCTGGAAGAGAGTAGGCATTGTCCAAGGAGCCAGGCAAGACACCCCTCTGCCTTCCTCTCCTTCTGCCTAAAATGTATGCATTGTTGGACTTGCCATCACTTCATGGTTGTGTCAGCAGTGCTGAGACAGCAGGTGATGCAGTGATTGGGTTCCTCTCCAGCACAGGAAGGGAGAAGAAAGAGCTGTTACTGCACAATCTGCATATCAGACGTCACTGTTGTTACTGCCAAAGGATGACCACAATGTTTACTTATAAATGTAAAGGGTGCATCTGCAGCTTGGATATCACTGAGCCACAATGCAGAGTGACTTAGGTCACTCTGGATTGCATCAGGTCCTCGTTTTGGTTTGTCCTTCTTGATGTCTTCATCTGCTGTAGTCTTAGCATTGGACAGCATATAGCATCTCCAAATTGACAAAAAGCTATAGCTGAGGGCTGCAGGAGGTGAAAGTGTGGGTCCTAGTGAACTTCTGCCACAGGTTTCTTGTATTTATTATGTTTTAGAAGATGTGAGTAAAAAATGGGAATGCAAGTGATTGATTGTTAAGGCTGATGTGTTGTAGTCCATATAGTTCATCATAAACTAAGAATGCTATTTACATTGATAACAAAATTGCACCATCATATCTGAAAGTATCCTGGGACTTTGACCACAGACATACTTTTTAAACTGTTTAAAATAATTTTATTCTCACTGTTCAAAGACGTTCTAGGCTGGAACAATCATTACGAACTTCAATCCACAGAGTCAGTTTTGTAACAGATAGCTGCTATCACCTTTTTTTTTACTCCTATCCCTAACTGGCTTACACAAATCATAACTGAGGAAAGACATTCTGTGTATGTTACCTCGCACCTGATTCTCCCTACTAAAGAAACACCTTTACTAGAATTTGTGGAGCAAAGCTGTCTTACAGCCCCTGTCTCCCTGTGCCAGCAAGAACTATCGCTTGTCTTTCCAAAGATGAGGAAAGAGGCCAAAGCATACGTGACAGCTTGTTTAAATGTGACTTCAAGTAAGTTTAAGGTCATATTCTCCATTTTGATGAAGTTTTTCTCATTAAAAAAGTCATAATTCTGAGGCTTCAGCATTTTATTGTTAAATTGTTTTATGAGCCTAGAATTGATACAGAAGCAGATATTTAACCTCCCCCCCTCTCAGATACATTCAAGAAACCACTTTTCTTAGACCCAGAGTTTTATTTGTCTGTGCAAAAGTGAAAAACATAGATGTTCTAGACCAGACACTCCACAAGGCATGCAGGTAGCAATCACTTATTTGGGGAAAACCAGTGCAGTAAGTAAAAGTTCTTCAAGTCTAGACACTGTGCAGCTCAATTCCTTCTAGGAAATACACCTGAGACTTTCCAAGAGATCCCCCTACTAGAAATTGCTCTTTCTGTTTTTCCATTACTTTGTAGGAGTGAATTATTCCAGATGCCTGCTACTTCTTTGATCTTCTTTGTCCTCCCAGGAATTCAAGTGGAAAGCATAGAGCTATTTGTCACTCTCACACCTAACTGATTGAGGAAATTATACAGCAGAACGATTAGGAAGAAATTTTATTCCTGTACGGGGTTTTGTTCACTTGTTTGTTTTCCCAAGGGAAAAAATGTCTGAAACATTTATTCTATTTAATTTTTAAATATATCAAGGAACTTTTAAATTGTTATGTATTTCCCCAAGCAGGGTCTGAATAATGCTTGTGACACTACAACCTGTTGCTAATGTTTCTTTGTCCTCTTTTGTGTCACAACTCTTATTATTATTGTTCACTCTTCTTCAATTCCTCTTGCCTGTTACAGCATGGTTTTTCAAAGCAGGGACTGACATGTAATGTGTTTTTTGCTGTCTCACCAAATTGGGCACTTAGCCTTAGATAGAAAAGGAATATTAATGTCAAATAACAATAATGGAAGTTTGAAGTTTTGCACTTCAGCCACTACAAATTATCCCCACGGGGAGAGAAAAAAGCCACTAGATTTTTTTTCACTATGTTGTTCAGAAAAGTTGAGGGAATGAGGATTACTTTTTAATCTTCTCATAAATCCAAGATGGCTGAAGGAATTTTGCTCAAACTTTAAAAAAATCACTTTGGGAACAAGTCAAAGTATACTTTTTAATAGTAACCATGTAATTTACTGTAAAGAGTTGACAACTGAACTGAGAAGTGAAATTAAATTTAAAAATGTGTTTGAGTGTGCTATTCCTCTCTGCAATGGCAAGAAATTTTTTCATAGCATATGTCCAATCTTTCACTTAAAAAGGCAGCTAGTGTCGAACCTGCTATTTTCTTGATGAATGAAAACAGTTTTCTGCTGTTGAACTGATAATAGGCTTTTATTATACGAATGTGAAGACATCTTCACCAAATCTATCAAGAATCCAGTATGTAAGTAGAGTATACAAGCTATCTACTGGCACTTTTCCCAGGAAACTGATTTATCTTTTCAGCAACAAATAGCAACTGCTACTGCTTAATCGGGCAATATTTGTGAAATGTCATTTTAATGGCAACACATTCGGTCAGTGTCAAGTGATTTAAGTGATATTTTAAGTATGAAATTCCATGTTTATATTCCCACTGATTACTAAAAAAAGTGTGATGTTTCAACTCTGGCATTTAAGGGTGAAAACAGATATTTATTCAGAAAAAAAGAGAGATGCAGGATAGAATTGTCATGAGTTAAATCCAGAAATTTGACTTGAAATTAAGGGATGTGTCACAATGCAGAACAGAAAGTCTTTTTCATTATCATCAAAGCATTGTGTAACATAGGCTTTGTTAAGTTTTTTTGTTTGTTTGTTTGTTTTAATGCAAGGGCAACTAGCCCAAACAGCGGCAGATATATTGTTTTATGAAAATTTCCTATCTGCCTTTTGTGAGCAATGTGATTTTAGGAAAAAAAATTATTAATCTTAATTCAAAGGTGAAAAACAGATGAAAGATCCTGAAGTCTTTGCTGCAATAGATGATCTTATCTTTCCTTGTGGCCCTTGTTAATCTGCCTAGCTGAGAACATCACATAAAGCCATTTCAGCTAGGCCACCCAGCTGTCTGTCCAACCTCAAATGTAAATGTGGCATGGAAACATGCATTGGTATATCAGTTCTCATTCAGTCTGCCTTACAGTTTCTAGTATCCGTGACAATGAGGGGGGAAAAAAGTAATGTGTTCCATAACTCCAAAACAAAATTGAAACCATCAAGACAGATTAAAACTCACCTCCTGAGAATACATTAAAATTGATTATGAGCTTTCCCACTGAGATACTACATCTGAGGTGGGAGGTGATAACAAATGACTAAGCACTGCTCTGCAACTCTGGTCTCTTTGGTATTAGCTGTAGTTCTTGGTGCTCTTTCTCATGAGCAGGCTGCTGCATTAACTCCCAGCAGGCTGCATTATGTAGGTACCAGGATCAAGTCACACAGAGGAGTCTTCTGAATATAGTCTTTTAAAGTTGTTTCTTGCGCAGAACGGAGGAGATGTAAATCACCTCATACTAATTAACCTGAGACAAGTGGATCAGGAAACAAACCTAATATTTTGTGATGAGGACTTGTTAGGCAGTGCTCTTGCACAGAGAAAAAAAGCTAACTCTGTTGCAAGACTAAAATTATTTTTCCCAGAGAGGTTGTGGATGCCCCCACTCTGGAGGCGTTCAAGACCAGGCTGGAAAAGGCACTGAGCAGCCTGATCTAGTGGGAGGTGTCCCTGCCTATGGCAGGGGAGTTGGAACTCGATGATCTTTAAGGTCCCTTCCAACCCAAACTATTCTATGATTCTAAGACTCCTCAAAGCCATATTCAACAATAGAACTCTACAACAGAAGACTTTATATCTCATGACCCATTACAGTTTCAGCTGATACAGAAGAGACTGGATTAAATTTGTTGTAAGGATCTTTCATTAATTTTTCTACCACTTTGATTCCACAAAAAAATTGAGCTCTTTATCATAAACATCTCCTTAAAGGCAAAAAAGAACCCACTTAATGCTCATAAACTTAATCACACCATAGAATTAAAATCAGAGAGCTGTATAGCAGGGAGCTAGAATTAGATATACAGAACTATACTTAGACAGTGTGCGGTTTTTTTCAAAAAAAAAAATTAGATATATGTTCTTTTATAGATATGCATATAAATATATATATAAAATACACTTGTTTTATCTGATTCTAAAAATTTCTCTTAAGGCAGCAGTATTCTACAAAGATGTCATCAAGAATACTAAGTGTTATTAAATAATTCTATAAAATTTGTGACATATATTATCTCTGTGGAATATTTCGTGCTTTGTGCTTTCCCTGCTTCTAATACTCGAAGGTGTACTTGTAAAGATGAATGGAGTCTAATTTTCTAAGTGTTTAGGCTAATGCCTCTACTGTATTTTCCATTTTGACAATTGAACTAGTAATACAAACAAAAATATTGTTGAACATCATGAGGCAGAATCCAAACATTGTAAGCTTAGACACTAACATGATGGGAATATAATACTACAGAGAACATACTGAAATAAAGAAATTGTTTCTCACATTATCATTTTAGGGCTTCTTATGAAGACCCTGTTAACATAAAAAGACCTATCATGACACTAAAATTGGTATTCCTGTTAAAGCCCCTTGTTAGAGTTGACATGTGTGAGAAAACATCTTGACCACATATTACAATCAAGTATATAGTATTCCATTTGATCACCATGTGTGTAGGAAGATTTGTATTTTACATAGGCATGTTAAATAAGATGAAGTATACACAAATATGGTTATAATTTTTAATGAAACTTCCCTGGGTGAGGGTAGTTGGTTTAATTGCCTGGAGCTATCACATAAGCTTGACTCACGTTGTTTTTAAGAATGTAGTTCTGCATTTGCTTGATTTCCATTGATTTTAGGTTTTTTAATTACTAAGAAGAGGAAAATTTAAGTCTTTTTACAGAACAGACTTATTTTTATCTCTGGGAAAATCATGGCTCAAGTTTTCTTTGGAGAATTTCCTAGGCCCATGAAGGAGAAGTTAGTGACTGTCTACATGGATTTACCAAGGGTAATGGGGCTTCAGCTTTCTGATTGCCTTCCAAGATGAAATTACTATGTCTGTGAATGACAGAAGAATTTACCAAAGCATTAACTACAGTTTTCCAGAGCATCCTCATATCCGAATTGGGAGACTTTGGTCTAGGCGGATGATCAAAGACGTTTGAAAAGTAGTCTGCACCACCAAGCTCTTGGGACAGAGGTGGAGTTCCTCAGGTCTCTGTCCTGGGACATGTCCTGTTTAATGTCTTTATCAATGACTGGAAGACAGAATGACAGACTACACATTCTGATTAGGCCAGCTGACAGAAGCAAACTAGGGTATGAGTTGAGCTGCTCAATGGCAAAGAGACTTTGAGCAGCCTGGTGGTAACCCCATGAATTCTACAAGGGCATAGATGGGATGGTAGAACTACATGAATATTCCAATGATGGGTGAAAAGACTTTCGATTCTTATTTTTTGAATTTTTTTAATTATATGCTTTGGGCTTCAGCAAGTATCCTGAAAGAGTGAGCTAATAATTTCTTAAGAAGAAAAATTTGGTTTGGCTTGGTGTTCTGGAGACAGAAAGCCTACCTTTGCCTTTACTATGGATACTTTGTACCATATCTGTATGCTCAGAACCACCCTGATCAGAAGTTTAACATGTGAATTCATACTTAGGTCTTCTATGTCAGGTCGACAGGAAGAGCTGGGTTCTCCTTTTTAGCCTTTCCTTACCAATCAGAAGCAATTAACTTACTGGAATTGCCTGCACATTAACATCTATCAAACTCCCTGCTATCACATGAGACTAGGATATTGATCTCTCTTCTTCTGTCTCCTGTCCTTTTGTGGCAAATTATTATTTGTGGCCCTGACTCATTTAAGTAAGAATAAAAAAAGCACCTTCTTCTCCCCACTGACTACATGGCTGAATTTAAGCACTTACTTACTAATGAGGGTTGGTACACTGGGCACTTTAAAATTAGATTCAAGTTAAGTGCCTAACCTGGGTGAACTTGATCCCACCCTCAGTCATTAATGGATTATAATGATATTCATTTTACAGAAAAGCTCACTTAGAATATGTGTTAGCAAATTCTGTCTGAAATTTTTTAAAGCAGCGCAAATTTCTTGGATGGATGTTCTCATTTATTTAAATGAACTCACAGGCAGCTGTCAAAAAATACTCAGGACAGAGGGTATCATTCTACTGTTCCTACAGTGCCTTGACAGTGCAATCCTAATCTGTGACCATACATTCTGTATGTTCTCTGAAACATGTGTAGTAATATAACTCATAGTATAAATAAGATGGACTAACCTAAAGAACTAAGAGATTCAAATATATAATGCTCAGAAGTTGCAAAACTGAAAATAGTCATCAATCTAAGCATTCCTCTCAATTAAACAACTGCACTTGAAAAAAAATCCCTTTATTAGTTTATGTGTTGAACAACCACCATTTGAATAAGCTACTTACACTTTACCTTGAATACTTTTTTCCTTGAATATTTTTACCTTGAATACTTTCTTCACTAGTCTCTTGTCCAAAGCAATGGAAGTCAGGTGGAGACCTTTCACTGGCTACTAGGGCATCAGATCAACTTCCTAAATGACATGGTTCTCCAGGAACTGAGAAAAGAGACACACAACAGGTCAGGGGAAAAGAGGAGTGAATTTCCCTGTTATTTCCTGTGATTTTCTGCATAAGTGATTCTCAACATAACATATGTATTTTGGAGCTAGTGTGTCGTTATCATGAATCCATTTGGCTTTCATTGTAATGGCTGTGATCATCAATTCGATTAGTACTCATATAGATGTCAATGATGTTCCATTACAATTTATTATTAGTTAATGAACACCTATATTAGGCTCATACTCACTAATTTTAAAAACTTCTTAAAAGGGTTAGCTGTGATATTTAGTGGCAGCCAAGTTCTATGTTCTATCCTCATCTTGCTGCAAGCCTTCTATCTGAGAGTGAAATCTCAGTGCCTGCAAGTTTCCTGCTAGGGGATGAAGACAGCAGGATCCCTGCATTTGGGCTGGGAATCATTCAAACCCGTCTTGAACAGAGCAGTGCTCTCCAGCTCCTGGCCTCCTTCTGTCTCTTTTGCCTGCTTGACCAGAGGCTACCAGACTGTAGCCCTATCCAGTACTTTTGCATGTAGTGAGAAGGTGACGAGGGAGCTGTTTCCCAGGAGAAAGACCAGTTTTTTCCTGAGGTGTGATGGAGAAGCCAGCATCTCTGCTCTCACAGCATCCAGTCTAGCTTTTGCTGCCATATACGTACTGTTGTAGGAGTCAGGTTGTTACTAACAGAGCCAGGAGGCTCTGCCTCCAGAGGAGAAAGCTGCTCAGATGTTTGCAGTCAAGAAAGTATCTGACTCACAATACATTTTTCCTTATAGCAAAGAAAGGCCTTGTCAGTCAGGTGGTCAGCACAGGCTTGCTCTTGCCTTGTGCCCTGGCTGCTGTCCTTTTGATAGAGACTTGAAAACTAACAACAGAAGACTCAATTTGTGGTTTCCATAACACTTTTTTCATAGATACTGTCAGTTGAAAATATACCTTCCCAGTTCTTCTTGGGTTATCAGCCTGGCCATTCCACTTAAACTTTGCCCACCCTTCAGTAAAATATGAATGGTGTCAGATTGCCTTTAAGATCCTTCACAATCCTTAACTGATGAGTTAGTATCTTGCATTTTCCATCCTCTTTGCTTTGTCATCATTATTCCTCCTTGTCTGTGCTTCAGCCATTGCTGCACTTTGTGTCTTCTTGCACTATCAAGCAAAGTCCCAGTGTAGATCCACAAGGGATTGAACTCTAATCACAGGTTCCGATTTTGTTTTAAATACTTTTGAAAAGGCTTTAATACAAATACTGAGTATTACAGTTTGAATTTTGTTGTGAATTAGTAGGGAAGGATGCATTATTGTTCTTTTATTCTGGTTCATGCAATTATTACATCAGAAGGAAATCTCTGTTGAAAAGACCATGTCTCCACCACACATCTGGACAGCACCTAGCATATTCTCTGTGACAATGGAATACAATAGCAACAACAATAATAAGAACTCCCACCCAGAAAACCTCATTAAGACTTCAGGTATCCCTTGAGTTAGGTATTGATCCATGTAAAGGATTGCTGTGTCATGCACTTACATGAAAGGCCAGATTAAAATCCTCCAAAAAGCCACAGAAGAGCTCACATTACACCTTCACAAAGAAACTTGATTAAATGTGAATTTAGTTTCTGGTCTGAAGTGTACATATTAAAAGACCAGAGGATCTTTTAATCAAAACTTGGATCCTTTTGTGTGGTTGAATCTGCAATTTTTTTTAGGTGGTATTGACAGGGATTGTTCAGTGATGCACTGTGATTTAATGCCATGTGACCATAATCCTTGCATGTAAATGATTAATTACAAAGAGTATTTGATTTTTTAAAAGACTTACCGCATTTCCTCCACTCCTGCCTCTGTTTAAATTGCAGCCTAAAAGCCACATCTTTCATTTTTTATTTTTGTTCAAATTATGTCAGAGGAGGTAATAACTCACCAGCTACTTAGCTTTTGGATTAAAATAGGTAATTGTTGTTTGTAAAATATTATGGCTTTAAGTATACAGCAACTTTAAACATCTCAGTGTTTGCTTCAAGGCATGAGGAGACAGTGATACAGCTCATTTCCTCTGCTGAGCTCTCTTTGCTGCCTTGTACAACACTTATTTCAAAGCACGCCACAGCTTAGAACTGTCGTGATCCCCATTAATATAAAATCATTGACCTCTGCTCCTGCTGGTGCGACTAAATTACATTCTGCTGCTCAGCAGCAGCCGCATATGGGGCCAGCTCTTTTAGACATGGCCAGGTGCCTTGATGTCAGCGCTGCCCCTCCTACGCTCAGGGTTTTCCTTTAATGAGGATTATGCACCTTCAAAGATTGAGGAAACCCACTCCCAGGATGGCAGTCTTTCTAATGGCATCTGCTCTTATCACACACAGTAACTTGGGTTTGTGGGAAGCTGCAGAGGAGCACTCTATTTTTCCTTCCAGTGAGGAATTTTGAAGGGTCATGTGTTGGTGGCTGTGTTCTCCCTCGACCAACAAACACTAGATGCTGTGAACAGAAATATCACATTTTATGAAACCCAGTAGTGCTGTGTTAAGACAGTATCCTATATCATGTTGAAAGTCTGATGGGATTCCTTTCCCCTGCTTTTCACCCTCCCTCTAGTGCCGCAAAAACTAAAGAGCACTTAGCACAGTTTTATAACCTGCACATTTTTGTGTTCTACAACATGAAATTTAAAAAGATTTTATAGGATTGATTAGGATTGATACAGCTTCTGAGTGTGGTCAGCTTTTCTCACTGTGTGGTCTTTCTTGCCCTTTTTTCCCTGACCCTTTTCACCCACCCCCAACCCCTTCAGATACAGTGTTTTGTGAGCCATGGTGCATCTTTCCTCTAAGTTCTGTTCACTATAAATGGGCCTGAGCAGAAAGTTTTTATACCAAGTCTTCCCAAACATGGTTTTGTTCAGTGAAGGGAATTTTGCATCCCAGTAATGCAATGAGTTACATATTCTTAGACTTTGACATCTCTCAGAGAGACTGCTTACCAATGCAATGTCTAGAATAACACTTGAACTGCCAAAGAAATTGCCAGAGCACTCATTTTGGGTTTGGTCTCACTAAGTAATAATACTCATCACATTAAGGTTGTGATTATGTCAAAGTGAATTAGCAATGATCATCTCCTTCCCAATGGAGGAAAAATTATTATACTTGTGACAAGAAACAGAAGACTGCATCACAAAAGATTTTGGTACAATAAATCCTAAAAATGCGTTACAGAATATGCAAAAATACATCTTTGTTTTTTACACAGTGTCTTAGTGTTAGGGGCTTCACAATCATTGATTGATAACTATCATTATTTTGTTGTGCTTTAGGCTACTGCATGGTTTTATTTTATTTTATTTTGCAACGAATTTAAATCTGTCAGCATTTGTTGTTTTTTTAAGGACTTGCAGAGTTTCATATTCTCACTACAAATAACTGTAAGTGTTGTTGTTGACTGCAACAACCACATGGTGTATGTTTTTTGTCATATTCTCCCTTGCACTCCCAGTGAAAGTTGACCAAAATTTATCTGGAAAGGAAAGCTGAGGATTTAGAAATTCCTTGCAGCTGAATAGCAGATAAATCTTTGTAATGCAAAGGAACAATTCCTCATTTTTCTTTTTTTGTGTGAATCCGTGAGAGGGGGAGGAGGAGGTTTTTAATTGTGTTTTGTTCTTTCTGAAAGGTAACATCTGGATTAACAACATGCTTCTGAAAGCTGATACCCAAACAGAGTGCTTTCTTTATGGAGAGATGTCCTAACCCCGGTCACACGACTGCTAATTTGGCTTTTCTCTTAATCTCCACAGAACTTGCTGAACAGAAGCGAAACTATGTGCATGCTAATGGCTCACTTTCTCCATCCTCCCCTCTCTGCCTCAGTGTCTGGTGTGCAAAGCCAAGCTGGAACAAAGATACACTAATTATTCTCCATTAATTTGTCTGCTTGAATGGTCCTAAATACCAGAGTGATTAATTAGCACAAGGCAGCCAGGGCAGGATGTCACACTCTTCTCTGCATTTAAGTGTCAGCAAGGTTGTGCTCAAGTGTTGACAACAGCATATCTTTAATTTTCTCCAAGAAGAAAAATTTAGTTGGTACAATTAATTTGAGCGTGGTTAGCTTGCAGAAATAAATGTAACATGTGGAATGATATTACTGCTGCTTAGGCAATTTTTTTGCATCCTTAGGGTACGGTAAAACTTTTTGGCACCTCAGTTATTGGATATTGTTTTTCTATAATTGTTTCAATTTGGTTTAATTACTTTTGTGCGTTTTGCAGTTAAAAAGCGAATCATAAACCAGTTAGAAATTATTATCTTTAATGACTCTAGATGGAGTACACATGAATGGCTTGCTATGATAGGTGAATTAATGTCAGTTCAGATTCTGAATTATCTTAATTCAGTGTTTTTTCACGGTGACTTACCCAAAAATGTATGTCAACATCATTAAAAACTTGCAGTTTTAGTGTGCAGTACTTCAAGTAAATTAAGTAAAATAATGTGAAAATAAAATAAACGTGGTTCATTAATATCTCACCTGAGGTCAGCACTTAAGTGCTCTTCTGTTTTCTCATGCAACTGTTAAAAGAATAGTTAACAATACAGTTTTCTAAGATTAGATCCATAGTAATGCTAACATTTTTTACATAAACATTTATGGACTGGATCAGAGACTTGTGTTTAGCAAGCAGGGTTCCCAAAAATAAGCTATTTGTTGTAGTAGTGCTGGCAATTGTAAAACTTAGTACATTCACAAATTCTTTTGTTTTGTTTCAATTTTTTTAACCACTTCTTAGAGACTGTTTTTATCCTAGGGGGAAGGGCTCTAGACATTAGACTATGCCTGTGACCTTTTAGCAGCTTCTCTCAGATAAACCCCTAAAGGGGCCATACCAGAACCTTCATCTCTCCTCTCATTGTTAGTTGCCATTGTTCTCCTTGTCAATTAATTCCCTGTAATAAATGTTTGACCATGTTGTGGCTGAGACAAGGAGCTTCAATGTGTGTTACTTTCCACTGGAACTGATTCTTTCTCTTGGTCATTCATTGCTGTGTTTCAGCTATCAGCACGTATTCTACTTTAAAAGCAAATTCTTTATTCAGCTACATGAGTGCACAGAAGTTCTCATGTTACAGTGAGACTTTGGGGAAGGGTTTAAAATAAATGAGGAACATTTGTCATCTGTTTAAATTGACAGAGCTTATGCATACCAAGTTCTGCAGAAAGATGTAAGTGCTTGGATGCACACTGAAACATCCAACTATGATTAAGTCAGGTATTGCAACCAACTTGCATGGAACCTGCATACAAGAAAACAACAGACAATTCTGAGAAGAGCTACCAGTTGCTAGCTCCCTCTAAGGCAAATAAAAACAAGTAGACATAATAGACAGAGGATATGAGCTGAAGGTCTTGGCTGCGAAGTAAACATGGTAGAACATTATTTTTAAAGAAGATAAGGAAGAGGTGGTTAAAAAATAACCATCGCTTTGCTTCTTCCATGTGTCTGGATTTTTTCTACTTGCTGGTTTGCTCAAGTAGGAACTTCTGGCATCAGAAGTCTGTAATTGATCATTCTCTTCTCTAATCAGTGAATGATGCAGAGAAACTTTTGTCCCCAATTCATGATGTGCTTTTAGTTCTCTTGTCCTGAAAAGAATTCACTATATTTTAAGTCCTTACTGAGATTTAGCGACTTGTTAACCTTGCCTTCCTTCTGCACGGTGATCTTATTTTGAAACCATCATGTTTCTCTTTCTTCTCTTTTAATCACTGTCTGTCTGTACAAGTCAGGAGACAATACGCATAGTATCTGTGGCTTCCCAAAACACAACTCCATAATAAGAACACTTCAAAATAAAATGTCCAAAAAGGACACTGGGAAAAGAAATAATCAGCATATTTTCAGATTCTGAGGTGGTTCTTTCGATCACATAAACGAGGGCTCACCTAACCAAATACACTCTGTGCTCATGAGCATTAACTTTTGATGTCTGTCCTGACAGCCTTGTCGTAGGCAGCGATCTTCACACTCTCCTACTTAATCAACAAAACAGCATTCATCAAGCTGTTGCAAAAATGAATTAGCTGCTCTGTGGGAGAACCTATTCAGTGTACTGCTACAGGGCCATGCTTGTTGGTAACGATCCAACTTGGATTCCTTGAAAGTTGCTAACTCTACAGCTAGTCTCATTTCTCTTGATAGAACTAAATTTACAGGTCAGGAGTTACTTAGCCTTCTACTGATGTTACAAAACTTAAAGTGACTACAGAATGAGAAGTGAGTTCAGCTCCACACGTTATTATCTGTTGGCTCTAAAATATCATCTGTGACACGGTAGAAAACAGTTCTCAAATATAATTTTCTTAGCACAAATCAAAATCTGTTGATTTCCACCTTCAGATGATTCATGGCTTTCTTCTTCACTGTATTTTTGAAGGACTCTGAGTCCAAGATAGCTATCCAACAGAGAAAATGTACAGAATATACCCAAGGACTTTCTTTTCTGTGTTGATATTGAAAGAAAATGGTTGTATATTTGCTGCATTGTAAATGTTTTACAGGGAAAAAGTTCCTTCTGCAATTTGAAAGGTCAATACTGCTGCCAGTTTATCTGCTATGTCGATGCTGGGTGAATGAGTCTTCCCTGCGTGGTGAGAGTAGATCCAGCATGTAGGTGGCCTGTTAGCTGAACTGCACCTCTTTCATGTTTGTGTTACACTTTCATTTGTGTCATCTCCCTTCTTTCACATGCCAATCAGGTAAATAGTCCTTACAATACAGAGAAATGTTGGACCAAATTCAGGGATGCCCAATATGCTGGTGGTGAAGAATTTCACTAATGTTTTCTTTGTAATTAATGTTTTGTAAGTTGTCTCTCTTCTTATCCTCTAGAAATTGCTCTTAATTATTTGCTGGGATTTGTGTGAAATTAAAAGGGAAAAGGCAGATGTTGTTCTGAAAGTTATCTGAAGCACACCCTAATATTTGGCTGATTAAAAAGCCACAGACTTCTATAGTATAGCAAAATATAAATAGACAAGGCATGTTAGTCCTCCAGTTTACAGACCAGCAGTAAGAAACATTATAATATGAAGCAGAATTCCAGTGCAGATTGGCAAAGCTTCATTGATTGCAGAGAACTCAATACCTATTGAGTCCACAGCTGCATGAGATCTCTGTTCATCACAGCAGGAAGATTTTCTGTGTACACACTTCAACTGAGCAAGCTCTGGGGGCTAGAAAAAAATAACTGCAGTTATCTCTTCTCTTTAAAGCCAGACTATATGGCTAGTAGGAATCTGCAAGTCCAGCTGGACTTCCCTCAAAATTAGCAACTGAACATAGTTTCTTCCCTTGCAACATCTCCATTAATCTGTTGTCACCAGTTTTCCCTGAAGTTGCCAGATCTGTCCTTTTGTACTGAACTGGGCTGAAAAGATTTCTTTGAGAAAGCTTTTCAAGTTCATAGGAAATGAGACACAGTATGCAAGGTATGGGAAAAGAGGGGAAAAAAAGAAAATAATAATAATAGCAGTACAGTATTGAAGACTTTTCTTCAATTCCCAAATATTCTGCTAATTACTTGAAGACCGGCACAGGGAAACCTTTCTGCCTGTGGACAGAGCGACAACTATACAATAAGTCAACTTTCCTAAGCAAACACAAACCCCTAGTCGATGACTGTGTGGAAATGTGTAGGCTCAAAGCTCAAGGTATCAGCCTTTGAGGTGATGTGTTGAGCACCAATTTTTAGAAGATTGTAGTTCTGTAGTCTTTAAATGACCTCCCCCACCATAATTTATCTGCTACCTGTTGTTTACTAACATTTATTATCTGATAATGCTTGGAGGATGGAAATTACTTTCAAACTTATTTCTGGAGCAGGACCTGAAGTGTTTTTATCTTTATCAGAGGAACATTTGTATTTCTTACTGTTCCAAAGATGTAATTTTGAACAATTAGGTCATGTAAACCCAAAATGGAGTGTCAAAAAGCCACAAGGGGCCAAGGGAGAGAAAAATGGGTTTTCCCAAACTTCAGAATAATTGGATGTTGTAATTTCTTAAGACCAATATTGCAGTATCTTCAGGAACTTTACTGTCAATACAAGATACTTGATAAGGTGCTTGGTCCAAAAACTTCATCTCTGATAGAGAAGAAAAGATGGGCTTGGTAATATATTTGCTTTTCTGATTAAAACATATGCTCAGGTAGAGAAGAGTGTGAGAGAACTTTCTCTCTTCCATGATTTTATTTATACCACCTACATATCACAAAGTACACTGGACAGGATTTGATTCTCATGGAAGTTTCAATTAGACAAATACTAAAAAATCTATCTGGTTCCTGCTACCCATTTGCAATCCTTTTTTCCCCCTTTGTCACAAAACTATACTAAATAGATTTGATTGTGTGAAATATAAATCTCTAAAATATGAGGATTTTATGTATTCTTTAAGAATCCCATAAATAATTGGAATTTGGAAGCAGCTGTTTGTTTGGGTTTCTTCTCAAAAATTGCAGCATCACAACAAATTCAAAGAAGTAATTAGGAAAATTAATATTGATGCAGAAGCTTAGAGTGGGGGAGAGCATCCTAAGATAGCAATGCAGATTGTCTACAGAGGAATGCAGAGTACTTCTGTGAGGCATCAGACTCAAGCCTCACATGTCCTCCTGGAAGCATGTAAACTTGACACAGTGTTGGTCCTATTCCCATCAAAATAGAAAGTCAGGTCTTTAGGGTCTGACTAAATTATTCTGCTGTCTCCCAGATTTCTGTAGGACAGCTGAATCATGTGGATGTGGCACGCACTTTCACATGTACACCACATACATGCCTGTGCATGAACCTGCACACACATGCAGAGGCAAGAGGCAGAGCTTGCAGCATCCTGCAGAAGTAAAGGTTAGTTCCAAATCCTGCAAAAACTAGCAACACTGTTTCTGCTGTCCTCAGTGGGTATTTTTAGGATGTCAGCCCATTTATTTACACACAAACACACAGACACAGACACACACACAGAGTGCCGTCACTCCTGATTACTTACTCAAAAAGTGCTTTCAGAAATATGTTTACAGAAGAACCTCATTCTGACTTTCATATTAGTGCAAATTAGTGGGAGTACTTTCCATGGAAGTGCTCTTGGGAGCCATTTTGGAAAGCTCTTGTTATTTGCTTGCTACTGTAAATTAATCCCAAATGTTTGTATATTATTCATGAATCTAAAACTCAAACAAGCCTTCTCCCCGTCTCTGTGTTTATATAGATGCCATAATCATTTAAAGTGAATAAAAATAAATTCTGAGATGTGGCCCCACAAATCCATTAATGCATCAGGAAATAGGTTGACCTTGCTCTATAGCTGGACACTCAGTCAATATATTTCCCTCTCCACCTTTACAAATAGGAAAGCTATGCCAAAGTTCTGGCAAGGCAGGAGTATGACCATGGGTAGTTTGGTCATTGTGTATTCACAATCCCAGTAACTTTCTGTTGTGCTTATGTGCCACGCTGTTAGAGGATTAACCATAAGCATAGATAATGATAACAAGTCATGATAATGACTTTGGTAATGTAGCATAGGATAAACTGCTTTCTAGACAAAACCCTGAGAGAAAATTTTTGTTAAGTATACAAATATCTTTTTGCTATATAAATGTTCAGAGCCACTCTAAAAATTGCAATGTGAGAATGTACCAGTTCTGAGTTGAGTTAAAAAAGCATCCTCATGCTGATGCACTCTGTAGTGGTCATTACCCACAGAAGTTAAACTGCAAGTCTGTAGAGTTTTTGGGATTTACTTCAGCAAGATGAATTGCACAAGAAGAGGAGACCGTGTGTGCTGCATCATTCTGACAAAAGTTCTCGTGGAAGTAATGCCTTTACTAGATGAAAAGCTAAATAGAAATGTTCAATAAAACATGTGTGCATCTGCACACTAGACTAGTCCTTATATTTTACATCGAACTACCTCAGGGTCAGAGAAGGTGTTTTATTAGTGCAGTCAACAATAATAGCATGATTTTTATTAGTAGGAAAAGATAGAGTGAGAGACTACTAATTATTTTTCAGCCTGAGGGGCATTTTTCCTGAAATGACTGTTAATTTGATCATTGTCGTGCAGTTCACAGATTTACATGAACTTATTTCAGTGTGACACATGGTTAAGAACTAGATTAAAATGTTGCTTTATTAATAGTTTTCAGCAAATGTATTAGAAAGTGCTAACCATGTGAATATAGGTATGATATTGATAGTAATCAGAAGGCTGGATTTTGTAGCTAGCCTGAAGCACTTTCCCTGTGATATTTTTTGTTCATGCAGTGAGATAGTAAGCCAACAAGAATGAAAGAAAATCCCAGTGAAATGAGAATTTGTTGGTGTTGCTTTGGATCTGTAAGCAGTGCTTTTGCTAGAGATACTTTTTTTGCTTTGATTTTCCAACTGATCTGATACATCCAGGAACCAATTACATTTTTAGATAATTATTTTATGAATAGATAGATGTTTACATATGCAGCTACACATGTGTTAATATAAACATATTCTTACTGAGCCTTCCACTAGAAGTGGCAAAAAATTTTGGGAATACTTTCCTCAGCTGTCTCCTCTGCTACTCAGCCCACAGACTATTCAACCCTGAAAAGACCCATATACACAGTCAGAAAGGCCTTTAGTTTAGTTCAAGAGAATTTGCTAGACTAAAAGGAACAAAAGCAGAGTCTCCGCAAGGACAAGTATTTCGCATCTCCTTACTCACAAGCTATTTTCCATTTCCCTCACAAAATGGCAGCTTCCCTTGCTAGTGGAAACCTTTTAGAAATGTAAAACTTCACTGTACAGCACTCAGCTTCTATTGCTGCATGCCACTGTCCAGTGTGCAGACCAGCACAAGGATGCATCTTGGTACCCATGAAAGACTGTCATGTGATCATATGAATATTATCTGAGTTGCAACCTGAACAATTAAATCTTTAAAAAATTTATTTTCGTTGCCAGCCACAGCAGAAATGGTAGGTGAAACCCCCAGACTGAGCCAGCAGGGGTTCCAGTGAGCTTTTCAAGTTTTCCCTGCTTTTCAAGTTCAGGCTTGTTTAGTGAGTATCCACCTTCTCACATCTGGGAAAGCACTGTCACCAGCAACTGTCATCTTGTAACTCTAGTCAAGACAGGACACACATATTCTTCCCCTAAATGGTTTACTGACTTCCAGTTAAGTCTGACTTAGGGGAAGATCTTTGCTTCAAAAGCATGGTAAAAAGTGAGCTTTTGCCTCTCTTAACACTCTAGAATTTTAACTGCCGCCCTCCCCTCTACGCTTTGATCTCTTTAGGTCATGCTCTCTTTTGGACTGCTCTGAGTTCACAGTTTTGTTCCTGCTTGCCTCCCATCATTGTCTTCCCATCAGTAGACCTCAAAAAAACATTTTCTCCTTGTGATTTGGCGAGCCTTACCAGATACTAATTACCTTTTGCAGTAACAAAAACCAGATATATTTTATCTGCCTTCTTCTATCCAGAATTGCTGAGGAAAACTAGCACAACTATGTGAAATAATGTTTTTCTAATCTTGTGCTCCTAAGAGAAAATATTTCACAAAGGTTATTATGTTTTTGAATGAGCATGAAATTTTAACAGGCTTTTAAAAATCTTTTAACTTACTGAGATACGGTTTCCTATGACATGGATGGATGGATTTCAGGGTCTGATGCACTGATGTCAGAAACCTACCCTAAGCTGGTCTCTGGAAAGCTGTTCAGACAGAGAGACTGCAAGTAGGCAAAGTATTCTCCTGTGTAGCTGCTGCAGCAACAAACAATGCTGGGATCCACATCAACAAAGGAAAATACTATTGACCCAACTTGTTGGGACAGCACAAAGAGACATTCTCCTCAGCAGTGCCTGACCAACATCTTCACTTTAACTCTTACTTCTTAAGAATCAAAGTAATGGAAAACATTATTTAGAGTTTTCTCTCTTTTCATCTGCCCTTCTGCCCTAAGATTATCTTTGTCACAGATGAAAAATTTGTATGGTCTTTTCAAGCTCATTGTGGGTAGCAACAATTATCTGCACTATATACAACTTGCTCACCTGCCTTAATGATGCCTTCCTTAACCGTCAGATAGGACAATACTAGCAGCTACATTTTTGCTGAAAGGTGGTGAGAAGCTGTTGATCAGAATGACTGTCATCAATGTGTTTTATTATATGAGTTTTGCTCATACTAAAGTCTATCTCAGTCATGTAGGAAAGCTGCTCTGAATCCAGTTATCGTGTCAATCTGCAAAAAAACAAAAGGAAGAAGGGTAAGAGAGGAAGAGGCATGATCAAGCATAAGTAGGACTGAATGACAGTTAACATGAATTCTCCATTTCTTGTGTTATGGTCATTCTCTAGGGATTCCCTATGAGGTACCAACAGATCCTAATATGCAAGCCCATATCCTAGACTTTGTACTGTCCTATCATCTGTAGTAGCCACTGTGATTATACACAGGTTCTTCTCTGTAATGTAAGATCTAAATAGCAAAGTCCCATCTGAACCTTTCAGATGCACCTTTTTTTTAGAGACTTTACTTCAAATAAATTAGCTCCCTTAGGATCTGAATTGCATTATTTTTTGAGGAGTGTTATCACACTGGAATTGTTATACACTAATAAATATTTCATTTAGAGTAACTTCTTGGTCTATTTTATGTATATCAAAAAAGCTAAAGCTCTTATTTCAAGAAAAGAAAGTCAATTTTGAAAAACTCTTTTAGAAAGACAGGTAAAATTAAAGACTGAATACTGTAAAAAAAACTTATTTAATCTAAAGGGAAACCAACAGCCCATTACCTGCACAACTATAGCTCTTCAACTGTGTTCAGAGTTAAAATATAATTTTTAAATCTAAATAAATAAACTTAAGTTGTATCACACATCTGTTGAAGTAGCGCTTAATGCCATAAGAATAATACACTCTTTTACACTGTTCATAACAAAAGTCTACTTGTAACATTTTCTTCAAAACTTCTTTTAATATACACAAAAATGAGAGAGAATTATATTAAATAATCAGTAATATGAAAATCCTTGGAGGACAGAAAGCATTAACTGAAAATCCTACTGCATTAAACTAAGAAGAATGTTACTGCCTTTAGCCAAAAATAAGAAATTTGGGGTTTTTTTCTGATTCACGACATGAGGAAACATAGTTAAATGAGTCAAATGGCACTCTTCAACCAACTGTATTTTGATTTTATCAGTACTTTCATTCACATTAATCTGACATATGATATAGCCATATAGTAACCTCTGTACTTTTGTGATGTGTTGCCATTTTGTAGCTACAGTACCTCTACAGTCTTATGAGTATCATAAGGGATTTATGAGCAGAATTGATCAAGCAGATGTCTAATAGGTCTGACCCTGTGAAACTGCTGGACATTTGGACCATTTCTACTTTGTGCAACAACATTAGCCTGAATACTGTAAATTAAATTGGAATAGAAACGGAAAATAAATGGAGCTCATTAAAAATGTTATAACCAAGTAGACTTGAGACTGCAAGAGGTTGTTCTTAACAAGTCTCTTGCCTGGAAATTCAATACCATCTAAAAGTGTGAATTTCATGCAACTAAACAAGAAATAAACTGTTATACAAGAGTCAAAATAGTATTGCTATTTGGGTGTTCTTTAAAGCTTTGGATAGCCACCTTTACTTTAAAATTCACATTTTTGAACTTTGAAAAAGGTTCTTGAAGACAATTTGGTGCTGTTTTTTTCCTCCAAAGCCATATGGTTGAGAGAATTAAGTGCCATCCTGGGAATCAGTACATTCTCACTACACATCTCATCTTCACTGCTGATGGGTCTTAATACTTTTTACTTCTTTAAACTTTGGAAAAGCTATTTAATTATGCTATGCAACAACCCAGTTTGCAAACATTAATTAAGCCTCATAGCTCCCTTGTGGTCTGAGACAGGTAAAATACCATTAGTCTCAGATAATAGGGAAAATAAGGCTTAGAGGGGTTAAGTGGCATGCCCAAAGTCACAGAAGCAGTAGTATTTGGATCAGGATTATAATTCAAATTGTCTCTTAATCTACAGCGACTCTCAAGGAAGGCATGGGTGACAATGGGAGTTCCTTGCATTATAAAGCAAGAAATAAGCATTTTAATTGTTCTGAACTTTTAGGTTGAAGTTACCTCTAAGTAAGTATTCAGCTTAGCTGCACCGATTAATAAACAATCAAATGCAGAGGCCACAACAACGGTGGGGACAATGAACAATGAATACAAACTGCACCTGTTTAAAGAAGTTTCTGAGTCAGAGAGTGGGGGTGAAATTATGTAGAGGGCATCACCCCAGGGGTGGATGGGCTGCTGGACTGGTGTTTCAGAGCACAGACCTACCAGGACACAGTGGATTTCCAACTGCTCCTCAGCCCAGATAAACATAAAAGTGATGTTGTTTGGCTGGAAGTGGTCAGAGAAGGGTTTCTATCTCATCAGCTGCACAGGAAGGAGACTGTTGGAGGTAGAAGCAGATGACTGCTGAACTCCTGGTATGTGTGGGTCACCAGGAGTACAGCAAGGGGACCCCATCTGCAGAGAAGTCTTTGTGTGTACTATCTCCTTAGAAACAAGCCCCAGTGCACCTGGTTTTCATGCCTATTGCTCCCTGCAGGGAACCAAACCCAAGAACTGACAGGTCAGAATGATGAGCTTTGCCTAGGATTCCACCAGCAGAGGAGGAAGAAAGATATCCAGTGTTCCCAGTAGCATGACAACACCAACCATGAAGAACAAAGATCTGAAACAGCACAGACTGGGGTATTTACCTAGGGTGATCCATGATCTTCTCTTCAGTCACTCCTACATATTCAGGTGGTCGTGTTAGAGTGTTCTGGAAAAATACAAAGAAAACCTGGCTAGACTCCTAACTGCATACATATCTCACTTCCTATGTACTATCTCAAAATTTTGGCATATATTCTGATGGTAAGAAAATATAAGAAGAAATAGTACACTTGTTTATTTTATAAGCTAATAAAATCTTTTCTAAAATGGGGGTTTATCCAATACATTTTTTATATAGATTCTACTTCTGCAAGCATTCAGTTCCTAAAGCATGTGGAGCCCATGCCTGTGCCCTGCAAGCTGCCTGTCCTGGCTGGGCAAGACTGTCTTTGCATGCCAGGACTGAGGAGTTAAGATGAGTAGTTGAGAAAGGCCTTCACTGCCCTACTGGTCTTCTTCCTGTGTGTGTTCATGAACTAGATCTTCAAAAGATCTGTAGATCTATACCAGCTTTCTGAAAATGAGGCTAAACTTTGGATTCTCGTTTTCAATAGCCAGATCTGTTGAGTTGAAGATGAGGATGCAAATAACCTGTTTCAAGAATACTTACAAGCAAATTCAAGAAATGGATGTACTGGTGATATTCCTCTAATAGTCCCTTTGGTTAACTTTATCTGTCCTTGACATTCTGAAGGACATCTCAGACAATCACAAGGAATCCCTCAAATGCCTTGCTGTCCAGACATCATACAAGATAAAGATACTACAACTGTTAATGAAACAGTACTATTCCAACCACAAGGCTTGTCCCTTTGTATGTATTACATAAATTTTCTTCATAAGTACTCAGAATGCATCTTCTGTTGGGAAAGATGTGCATGCTCTAGTACTGTCATTCTAATGGCTCCACCTTGCTCCAGGTAGTTCTACAAATCTAGTCCAAATGGAAGCCATTCCCTTACTAGATTCAAACATTCAAGTGATTATTTTTGTTTCAACTGGAGTCCTCAGCACTGCCTCTCAGCTTGATTACAGTTCCTCTGACCACACCTCATAACATTTCCTGGGATGTGGCCATATTAATTTTCTGCCAAGGTACAGAGAAGAAGTTCTTGAAATTAGTAACACTTGCTTTTTTGTTAGTAGGCTGTGCTTAATCCTTCCATCATCTTGCACCAGGAGGCTGCAATAATCATAAGGAATTCTTCAAATTAGTCCTCCACATATTTCCTCTTTCCAATATTCATAAACTGCCTTTCCCCAAAGTTATCTTTGAACCATCTCCACAAGTACAACCTAATGTCATTTCATAGTTTTGATAATTAAAGCCCTTTTTGTCCTTTTTCTTTACTGGTCATGGCTGAAGGTTATGTCCTGACACAATTAGCACATTTTCATTTCTCCCTGACAGTGTCGTGTTAATTCAAACCTTATTGAGACTAAGTTTATGGAGGAGATGAGAGATTTTTGACAGTTTTGCAGTGACTATCCAAATGGGCTTCTGGTTTTTCTACCTACAACAGTAGGTAAGAAAGATTCACTTTGGTTTTTTTTTCAACTTGAACCAATACAAATCTCTTTCCCTACTTGAAAAGCAACCTTTAAAAATTCATAGGGCAGCAGCTTGGAGTTCACTAACTATACCAGAGACACATGAAATTACAGTTCTGATAGAAGGTGTGAATTCTGACAGCATCAGAAGTTTCAGCATAAATCTAGGAATTTCACTTAAATCCTCAGATTTTTAAATTTCCAGACTGAACTGGAGCAAAACAAATGGTCATTGGAGATAAGCCTTCCTTCTGCTGTGGGATTTACTTACACAGCTAAGTGCTTTCCTTAAGACATACCTAACAGAGAAGTGTGTAGAAGCAGCCAGAAGCATTCCATTCATAAGTTATCAGGTGTCTTCTTTCTCCAGTAAAGAATGTAATTTGAAATAAACACTGAAGGTAGGATGAATTCTTGTTTCATGTTGAAAACACAATTAGTAATTAGAGAAACCTTTTCTGGTAGTTTTTTTGATGCAAAAGCTATTTTTTACAGGGAATGTAAAAACAGTCTCTATGTATCATTCATTTAGATCATGTAGGTCAGATGAGTTTAAATGTTCTATGCTTCTCCACACTTTTCACACTGAGGAACTGGGCTGTTGTGGAGGGAAAAAAACAAAAAGTGGAAGCATTTGACACAGTTTGATTCTGTCATGGTCTTTTGCCTAGATTTTTTACAGGCACAGTTAAACCATTCACTTTGTTCTTACAACTTTGGATTTGTTTTTGTCTTACAGGTTTTCTTATATGAGAAAGCAGCCCAAACAGCATTTTGTGCAGCTTGCCTAAACCAAAATAACAGCATCATGGCAAATGTTTGGTAGAGAGAGTGTAATAATTATTGGTTTGGTTTTCGTTAACCTCTTTTTGTTTAGTCAACATTAAGTCAATCCACCTGGAGCTTAATACTGTATGTTACTATAGTAACTTTACAGCCTATTTGATTGGGACAAAGGGCTTCATCTCGTCCATTTCATGCTCCTATGTCGACCTACTCCCTCCCAGTGTTTTATTATATCTGTGTTTAAGAGTATCTGCAGGAGCCACAGCTGCTGTGCTTTTGTGGCAGAAAACAGCTTTCACTGTGTGAAATACTCTGCTCTAAAAGGTCTTATGGGCTGATGGCATTATTGAATTTCAAAGCAAAGACAAACAACATTAAATTGTTTAAAGCTAATATTCATGTTTTGCTATACACCGTGTATTATTTTTTTTTTAGCAGAATGGAACAGTATATAATCACTGGTTGATGCCCTTGAGAACAAAACCACAAGATAAAGCAATGCAGAATACAAAAAGACTTGAAAGTAATTCAGTTTTCAAAACAACAACAAAAAATGTGTTGGGGGCTCAGGAAAAACATTAACTCCAAGAGCCAGAGTTAGCAGTTTGTAAAATGAAAAATTGGATAACGTTCTACAAATGCTCCAGATCCCTACCTGTTAAACCACTGTGAAGCCATTGATTTTAATGGCTTTACTCCAAAATTTACAACGGTACAAGGCTGAGTAGTACATGACCCACGAGTGCAAACTGTTTAAGACTTTCCAACTGTCGCCTGTTCATTTTACAACCTGGTTGTTCTATAATACCCTAACCAGCCATGTGGATGATTGTAACAAGCTGCTACGTAGCTATTGTTTGGATTACCAGTGCCATAGAACTCTTTCATTACATTGTTTGTTCCTGCTGTTGTTTAAATTTACCTTACTCCAGCTTCTTCACATAATTTATTCCTTAATGGGGCTCTTTTTGCTCTTCTGCCTACAGACACTGGCCCTACGTACAAAAATACTTTATGAATCTGTTTTTCTCCAGTCATTTCAGATTTGGCACTCATTACTAATTTTTATCTGCATATCTGATTTGAGAATAAAACACCTTCTCTTGCCCTAGTTCTTCTCAATCCTCGCATGTGGTAACGGATGCCTCTGAATAGAGATCTGTGCATCTCTTTGTCACCAGCACAAGGGCGATGTGCCGAGGCTCCTCTTGCATTTCAGCAGAGCCCTGCTCCAGTTGTGTTAATTATTGGGCTGGAAGGGCAGCAAGCCCTGAATGCTGCCTTGTTAACTTGCTAAGCAGCTGGTCAGCAGGGTAGTTTGATTCCAGCAAAGCTCTTGACACCTCTGCCAAGGGTTATTGATACCTCACACACCCCAGCTGAGACAGATTGTTTTAGTCGTGCTTCATATCCATAGCACAGCCTGTAGTTAGGAAAAAAAGTGATTGACAGCTCACACCTCCTGGGCCCTTCTTACTACCAGACACAACATCTGCTATGCCCTGTGGAGCAGTGAACCAACACACACTGAGAGAACTGCTTCGAGTATTGTCAGGGTTGATTTTTTTTAACCCTTTCTGGCTGCTCTCCGGAGATGCACACAGGGGTTTCTGTAATCCTTTACATGTGCTTAAAAAGTGGGGGGGATATTCCACTAAGTAAAGAGCAGGGAAAGGAGTGTTAGTGATGGCAAGGAAACTAGTCAGCAAGCAACTAGTCAGTCCAGTGATCTGGTTGCCCTGGGTTGAGAAACAGAAATTGGGTTATCCCTGTAGAAGCATCACTTATTTACAAACAGCACTGCACATGGGACCAAAGAAGAGTGCTGCTCCTTCCAGCTCTCTGGCCTCCAACTCTCTGCAGTTTCACTCATTGTACACTGGGGAGGGGGCACAGCCACAGGGTTAAGCAAGTCTGTTTGCTAACTAGTTACCTAGGTCAAAGCACAGTCTGGTTAAAGGCTGGGTTATATGTACAAATACCAGAGGGGTATAGCTTTCTGTCAGGCAGTAGAGAAATAAATGGTGCCATTTGCCACCTTCAGAAAAGTAGCCGTCAATAGACCTGCCAACTGCAGCACCCTCTCTACAAATGATTGTACGTTTCATTAAAAATACAGGTCATTAAATATACATGCAAAAAGCTTCTGTAAAAACTGTCTTCAGTTTGTGAAAAAGATGATGAGAAGCGTTTTAGAGATTCCCAAAAGCAAACTCATAGCTTTAAAATGCATCTGACACATTTGAAGGACTGATTTGTCTTCATTTTGGGCAAGTTTTTTTTATTTTCTTCCCCCCCTAAAATAGCACCAGAAGAATTGTTGAAGCCTTGGCACAAATATTTTTATAAATCTAGTTTGCTTTCTCACTGTAATAGAGAAAATGCTATGCAATGCTGCAAAAGCCATGCAGTAATGGATCTAAAGGACATTTTGGTCCTTTTATTTTCATTTGGCTACAGACTGGCTTCTTACATGCTGTCATGCTTTAGAACTGATGCTTGCCAGCTATATTATCTGTGTTTACAATGCCATAAGGATGTGTTATGCTACAGAGGAACTAATAGCTTTATTTATTGTATCTTTATTATAGCAATGTAATTAGCAGTATTATTATAGCTAAGCATCACTATCACCTCTTGTCAGCACCATGTAACTCCAACATAAGTCACTGCGTATTTTATATCTTGGACAAAATTATTGGCTGAGTTTACATGACAGTGTCTTGCTCATACTTCACAGGATTATATGGCTGTGTTCTGCTGCTAGAATGAGGATTTTTTCTACATTAAATCAGCAATAAACACTATGACTACAGGACTTTCAGCATACAAGTCTCACTTCTGGTGCTTGTGTATCCTTCGTTGCAGATGTTACCACAAACTGAGCCCATCATGGGGTAACAAAGTGACCTTCAAGAATCTGAACTGTGCTTTCTGATGACTAAAACTTAGAGAAGCCTCAATGTGGCTTACATAGAAAAAGACAATAAAAAATTAGTGAAAAGCTATTTTTTTGTTTCTGAACTTAAACAATTTCTGTAAAGGCTCCCTCAGACACTCCTGAAATAAAAAAAAAAAATTTAAACTGAGGTATTGCAAGAATTCAGGCTTTAAGCTATGTCCTTTTCCTGAAATATTTGTCCCTTTTTAGAGGTCACATTTGTTTACAAGAATGACACATTGTCTCCAAATGAACAGTTTGTAGATTATTTTGAAATATAATAAAACTGATGAGAAAGAAATCAAGTTCTCTTCCTTTCAGGTTTGCATCAATTTTGAAAGTGCTTCACAAACATGAATCTCAAAAGTGGTCTTGTAAATAGATGAAGAGCAGACCCACTTTCTTAAAAATATGTTTATTTCTAATGCTGTGACAGTAAATGGGATAATTTGAATTCAGCAAGTCCAAATTATTGTATTTTATTTGTTGTCTAAATCCAGCAGAAACCAGTCACACTTGTAGGTAATGACTGAACACAGCAACACCTTATATCTTGAACCGATAGCCCCTTGTTGCTAGCCAGGCAAACAGCAACCAAGGTCAGATAGATGATGCTTCAAGAAGAGGCGAGGAACAAGTAAAACTCACCCCAAAAAACCTTCTTCAATATCAGACACTCAGATCCTTGTATTCATAAAGTAATTTACTATTTTTATTGGATTAAAACATGAAGTGGTCAAAATGACTATGTTATCAGCAACTGATATCAGTACAAGTCAGTACTGTTGGGCTGATTTATCCATCACTAATAAACTAATCAGTATCTTAGATCACCAATTGTTCAGATGCAGAATCTTCTGCTTGGTTTGACTTGAAATCTGCAAGTCAATTCAGCAACAAAGAATGGGCAGAAATTCAGGGCAGTATTGGGTTTGTGTTCATTGTGTCACCTGTATCAGGTTTTTCTTGTCCCTTGTCTGTTGATGTGACAGAATATATAAAAGAGTTAATGCTGAGCAAGGAAGAAGATACGGCACATGAAACATAATTATCTCCAGGTTCTACATTTCATTCTTTTTTTTTATTTCCTGAGGAGGCAATCTTACTGTTTACTCTGAAAGGCAAAACCAAGGGTTAACACACAAGCATATGCATGAAAGCCTGTGCCTTCCACTACATGTAAGCCTCAGACTGCACAAAATAAAGGTCTTTTCTGCTCCTGAAACCTAATGTACTTGAAAGAATGAAGGTCTTAGTCAAGCTCTTATAGTTGCAGGGAAGTATTTCATATTAGTTTGACTCTGTTCTGTTTGGGCATATCTTTGTGTTTGTTTTTGTTACAGGAGAGCATCTCAGTAGGGCAATCAAAGAAAAAAAACAGCCCTGTATGCCCACAGATGTGCTTTATCTCTCTCTGATAGCATTTGATAATCACTGAGATGTCTGGGTCATACTGCAAACTAAGTATTTAAAAACAATAATACAATGGGAGTGTTTCATTCTTCCAGTAGTTAGTTCAGCCTTATGAGGTTTGTTTCTTGAGTAGAAGGAACCATACAGAAAAGATACGTGCAACCAGATTTAATTTTCTTCTGTGACCTGTTATTGAGTGGCATGTGTTATAGCATATTTCAGAAGAATTTTCTTTTTCTTTTTCTTTTTTTTTTTTACTTTAATTAATATGCTACTTTGCTACCTGTCATGCTCCACCCTTTTGGACTGCAGTTGCAATTTGTATCAGTGTCTGACAACAGAGCAGAATGTACAGCACTGGTACAAATTCAAAATATAAATTTTAAAAGTCCCTCGGAAGCCTCATATTCACATATATAATTTTCTTTTACATTTGGTCTCAAATGAATGGGCTGGCACTGCAGGAAAACAAAATCGAATGAAACATTTAGTTCAGGATTTTTCTTCTCAGGTGGCAGGAAATTGGGATTTGGGGACTACTGTCAGGCAGCTTTCTGGAGGACACTTCTTCCTGATGCCATTGCTATGTGTCACTCCACTCCACAGCCTCTGGCCACCTCAACCTGATCAAAACTAAAACAAGGAGGTATTAATTATTCAATACCAGTTATTGAATAATACAATAACTTCCAATGTCATGAAAATAGTGGGAAATATATTTTTTCATAGTATTTGTTTTTCTAAAGGAATGCTTAGCTTTCACAAGAAGCATTTTTGTAAAGCCTCTTAAAAACAGCCCTCAGTCTCCAGCGCTATCTTTGATCAAATACTGCTCTATTCAACCATCTTTGCCACGCTGATATAAAATTCAAGTATGGCCAGTTGTGCAGTCAAGACACGTCAGTTCTCTGTGAATCCCCGTATCCAGTGGGCCAATGCAATCCAGACTTCAGCTGTACCTATTACTTTAGGTAGCAGTTCAATTTCTCTTGAGAGAATACAAAGAACATGCTTTCCCTGGTATGTTCTACTCCCTGACCTGCTGGGGTGTCCCTCAAAGCTTAGGAATGTGCTTCTATTGCCCTCTTTTCCATGCGTCTGCTAAGCCCATGAGTAAAATCAGTGAAGTCAGCTCAGTCTGTGGTGATGTTTTCCAGTGGATGCAAACAGAATACTGCTTTGTTCACTCATTCTTGGCATAGGCTTCTTAAGTGGAAGCCAGCTGTGATCCTGAAATGTGGAAGGCAGCATTTTTAGGAACTGATTAAGTCTGTTCTATCCCTGAGCTAAGGATGACATGCCTATTCAGAATCTCAGTTCATATCAGATTCTTCTGTCCTTCAGATAGCAGTGACTGGAAACATTTTGTTTTATCATCTCAGCTGGCACATTTTCTTCTTAAATGCAGACTTTGTTACAGTGATCCATAACTGAGAATCCCTTCAGGCTTGTCTACTACATTGCACTCTATCAGATTCAAAGTGTGAAGAATCCTTGAAATCTCTAGTTCCTGCAGAATACAGTTGCCTTCCATCACAAATGCTGTACTAGCAAGAACATATCACAACTCTGCTTCACAGGCTATGTTCAACACTGGAAAACCAGGGTACCAGAAAAGGATCACAAAAGGCCCATAGAAAGCTATAAAAAAGAGAGTATGTAGCATCACGAAAATCTTAATCCAAATCCCAGGAACACTCAACAGTCAGAAGGGGGATGTGCTCGTTATATCTCCCAACATGACTCCCTCTGAATTGGACAGATACCAACTCTGGATATCTCAAAACCGTTTTTGGTTGCCTAGGCTCTTCAGTTCCCTTTCATTATACTTGCCTCTTTATTCTAGTAGTTATGTATTTGCTGCCATAGATGCTGTATTCTAGTAAAGATGCTGTACTGAGAAGTCTCTACTTATCAGCCTTGTGGGTTTGAAACCCCTAATACACATATTCCATGGTGCTGTGAACAGGGCATACAAGGATCATCCTTGTGAACTTTGCACTGCATAACAGGATGAACAACTGCTCAGACAATATTTACAGTTAATTTTTACTTCTACATACCTAATACTCAATAAACCATGCAGTAATCCATCCTTAGAGGCTGGAGAGGAAGAGGTGGCAAAAAATTCTTCTTCTCTTATGATATTTTGCTATACTTATTTAGTGGCAGTGCAATTCAGTGGTAAGTCATTGAATGAGACACAGGCTCTGACCTTTTAGGTGACCTTGGGCTACTCACCTATCTGTGCCTCCCACTTGATTCTCCTTTTTGTTACTTCCTTTAAATGCATGGCATAACATTATGCAGAACTGATTCTGTCTTTGGAAAGCAGTTTCTGTCCTAGCAGGACCCTACCACTGGCTGTTAATTTCAGGATCTTGGGCTCATGATTAAGTTACTGCAGTGTAACAAGGTATTTTACATCTGTTGCTCATTAGGGGGAACTGCCTGAGCCAAGGTAAATGACTAAATTTGAACTACTCATCCTGACTTTCTCTGTAGACAGTGAAAAATATTTGTCGCTTTTAGGTTGTGTTCTCCAGCAGACATCTAACATGCATCAAATGAATCATGTCCCCCAAAGGCCTGTTTCTCTTCATAGATTATGGAGAGTGTCTAGAAGAAATAGTTAAGATGAAGTTTTCTGCGCTGTAGTAGTCTAAAGTTACTAGGAAACTGGGACATTACTTTCCTATTAACAACTCATACATGTGGTCTTTACCCCATACAAAAATGAAATACTTTGATGCAACATACAATTGCATGAGATAGGAAAAATTGTCTTACATTTACTTTGAGAGAAGCACACATATGCAGTTTACATGGCCCAGTGGAAACATGTGAAGTGGGTCATACATTGACTAGCCTACTTTTTCTAAACACAGAATTCTATTACATTTGTTTACCATCAGCCTACTCTGTGACCAGTTTTTTTTAAAGTCTGTTCTTTTCTCTCCTCTCATTGACTGTACAGACTGAGGGTAAGGTCAGTCTTTCTTCTGGCTTGCCACATTTATCTTATTCTCTCAAGCAGAGTAACCTCAGCTTAAATCTCTTTCTAAGCTTTCCTTCTTTTACTCATAAGATCCCTTCTTTCTATACAGCCTGCCTCAATGCTCCCTATGAAGGACACTGTAAAAATTAACTGAATTTCAATACCTATGTCCTGGAAAAATTTAAAATGCAGACTGTAGGCATGAGTGTAAACTATTTTGTAAATCAGCAGCCTTACAATTTTTAAACCAGGCTGTAGTATGAATATAAGATTGCTTTAAAGCAAATACTTGTAAAGATGTAAACAGCTAGAAAGGCACTCTTGAATATTTTTCATAGTGTGTCTATGGGAGATAATATTCCCAAGAAAAACCTCTTTTTTGTTGTTGTAGATGCTTGTGGAAACAACAGAGCTGTTTCAAAAATGTAAACAGGTTTTTATTTAGATTTCCAAATATCCATCTAGGAGTTTTTTATTGAAATATGGTTGTTTACCTATGCTATAAAAATTACAGAGATACACAACATAAGTTTGATGTCTGTTGTATACATTTCTGGCTGTATCAAATATTTAATACCTGGTATTCTTTGGGATTTGTTAGCATCTCCTTTAAAACTTGCCTGCGGCAGTTACAAGATGGAATGTAAAAAGTGGTTTTGATTATCGTTTTGGATTGTCACCTTGACAGTTTGGGTTGGGTTTTATAGGCATGGAGAAAGAACACACACAGACACACACAATTGCTCCTTTTCACTTTGCATCCCTTTCCCAGTAGACAAATCTCTACAGAAATGGCTCAGGAGCAGAACAGACATGAAAGAATTACCGAGTGGAGCTATTTGAGGGAAACCTGGTTCATTATTATTTGGATACAGGAATATGTAACTGGCCAGTTTCACCTATAAATGCTATCACTAGAGGATAGCAAAAAGACCTCAGTAGGTATTTGAATGGTCAATTCAAACACCACTGGCAACAAAAAAGATGGAGGGGAAAAGCAAGTAGAAGGAATAAAAAGACATAACAGGAATAAAAAAATGAAAGGGAGGAAAATCGAAGTATTTATAGCTTTTGTTGCCCATTGAAGGAATAGAAAATTTTTAACATCAAGAGAAGTCTAAGATCATTGCTTTAATTTTTAATCTGAGCTGAAGGATGTAAGAATAGTATTAATGTACTATATATGTTTTCTTGAAAAAAAAAGTTCTGCAACTTTGAGTGCCTCTCCAGATATTACCTGACAGATCCCCTGCAGGATGAAGGCTGTGACTGGCCACAGTTCTAGCATTGCCCATCAATCCCTTTTCAGCTACTGGGGGAAAGATATTTTGTCAGGAGTGAATGGGAATCTCACCTGAGATAGGGAAGTGCCAGTGATAGGTGCAACACTGAGTTTCTTCTTTCATGCTCTTTCACTGTATAACCACAAGTACCTGAGATTTTCTGTAAATGACACTCACATCTGCATCAAATATTTTAACATGCCTCATGTTATCATGCAGCTTTGCCCTGAAATACACAAGTCTTCATGAAGCATGGGGATTTTTTTTTAATTATTTCAATCCTTTTATTACTGTGGTGCCAGCTATTACTGCCATCATTGTATGTCTGTCAGCATTTCCATTTTAAATTAGAATTTCTGAGGATTTATAAACAATTTGTGTTGTTCTGAAACCTGTGACAGAAAAGTTTCAAAGCAGAGTAGATGACTCTCTCTTTCCTTGCAACATTTTATTTAATCATTGATTTAGGAGTTCTGGACTGACTGTTGCAAAAGACAAAGAAGGTCTTCAGGCAGTACGATTGTTCTACAGGACAGAAGCTGAGCAGGATTGTAAGGCAGAGAATTATTTTGAAATTCGGATTAAAAAAGGTACAAAATTTCATTGTACTAATAAAGTTTATCAGACAGTCCTGGCACAGTGTGTTGGTCAAAAAAGGGTATTTTTGGTCACTGAAAAAAAAGCATATGTTTGTGTACAGCTATACTTTTGATATTAATTCCTATAAACTTAATAATCTCTATTTATTCGTAACACTTAGGAATGCAGAGAAATGGTGGGTTTAATGTAGACGCCTTTAAAATGTATCAAGAAGTGCTTTCAGTCACAGATAATTATGTAGTTCTGAGACAAATTATGAGCTCTACTGTTGTCATAATACAAAAAAAAAAATCTTTCCCTTTGGCTTAACTCTCTTTCTGTAGCCAAAGGACTTACAATATTATTCTTATGCATAAATCTAGGCAATGACATCTTATTAACTTAATGCCTAATCCAAAACAAAATGAGGTAAAAGGAATATTTCCATTGACTTCAGTAGTCACTGGATCTTCAGGAGTCCTTCTAACATTTCTCCCTCTTATGGTAGAGAGGAGGGAGAAAGAAAGAAATAAGAAAAAAAAATAAAAACAAGGGAAAGATTGCTAGAAATAAGTAGTCTAAAAACCTCATAATATCCAGGCAAACTGTCCAAATGTTTTGCTCCCAACAAAAGATTAATTCTAAATATTTTGTTTTACATTGTGAAAGTCAAATAACTAACAACATTATAGTTTCAAAATATTTAGAAAATGGAATTTTCTTGTTTATTAGGCTTATATGATTAGACCAAAGGAACAACATAGTCATTCTACATACTGTGATCAGGAAGGAAATAGTACTGTGCTGGATACAATTTCTATACAAAAAATTAAATGTTTATGATGGGACTTGTTTTATTTTGGTCTGAAAGTAGCAGTTTAAATAGAAGAGGAGAAGAAAATGTTGCATGAAAAAAAGCCACAGAGCTGCTTCACTCTTTTTGTTTTCCCACTAACAATAATCTCAAGGGCTGAAAAATATACTTACCATTACTGCAGTAAGCACAACTGATTTTCATTATTGAGAGAAGGTTAAATGGTGACATGATTTTGTTCTGTAAGAATTTAGAGTTGGAGGAAATTTCTCACCAGAGAGGGCTCTTTATTCTATCAGTGTCAAGGAGCTGAAGACGGTTTTGTTCAGATTTGAAATAAACAGGGGATTTTTAACATTAAGGGTCATTAGCGGATTGCATGTAATTCCATAGGGTGGTTCACAGCATTCTATTGTTTTAAATCAAGTTTGTGTGGAAAAAGAAGTTACAGTTCAGCAATAAGATTTTACTTCTGATGTAACAATTAATGGCTGGAAATCTGGTTTTGTATCACACAGAAAACAAGGCAAGATAATGATGGCGGGATTTTGAACATCAAAATATATGAATTGTGAGAACTTTCTCATACTGAAAGACTCAGATCAAAGCAGTCAGCCTCATGGAAACCTCACTCCATATTGCACATATTAGGCATGAAATCCAAATATTATCAACAGGAAAATGTTAACCAACAGTTGTTGCATTCATTCTACCTAAGTGTAAGGAGTCTCTTTAAAAGTACTTATTTTTACAAATATATGAGTGTTGTTTAGTGTCTTCTTTAAACCAACTATATCTTTGTAATGTATTAACATAGGATAAAACTTTCGGTCTAAATAAATTAATTGAGCCAGATGTTCACTTAAGCTGTACTCTTTACATGTTACAGAGCTCATGTATTTATCCTTCACACAAATGGTACTCTGAAAATACCTCTACATTAGTGCAATACAATGAAGCTATATTCTGAAAAATATGAATGCAGCAAGGAAGAATATTTTCTTTAGTGCACACCTTTCACTTACTGGTGTTCTCTTGAGAACTTCACATTACAGAATGTCTCTCCATGATATTCTTTCTAAGCTCTTCCTGTAAATACACACAGCACTGGACATGCCCTATTTTCCTTCTCTCTTGCTGTAAACTTTGAGTAAATCATCATATATAAATTTCAATTTTTGTGGGCAGAAAGGATTATTTTTAGATTATATGAAATATTATGTGGGTTTCATCAATATGATATAGCAAAAAACCTCAAATATTTTGTTGCTTTAAAAGTACAAGTTAAGTACATTTTTAGAATGTTACCAAATATATGCAGTGCATGAACATACAATATACAATACAACACATTTTTACTAGCCTATATCAAAAGTGTCAGGCTTTTAAGCTGGTGAGTAGATTGAATGTGTCATTTTTTGGTTTAGGACATGTGTAGTTCATCTAAGAAGTCAGGATCTTAAGTTTTGCTTCTGAAATTTATTTTGATATAGAGTTACTAGAATAGAGTTGTCAGCAGTGGTTAACCTGTGCAAATGACAACAACAGAGAGCAACAGTTACAGACTGCTGCCTATAGACCTGGGCAGCAGATGACCTATAGAGAATTCCCATGTTTATTCATTATATTTTCCCCTGCAAGATTCTATCTCAACAGCCCACTTCTGTTTACAGTGCCTTTCTTACCCCTCTGGAGGTTTTCTCACAACCCTTTTTCAGCAGCCTGAACAAAGTGGAATGGCTGGACCACATCATAGCTGGACCACTGGCCCCTGCTCCTGCCCACCCCCTCTAACTCTTGAGACAGGATTTTGCAGCAGGGGCTATGATGCTTCTGGGGTGAATATGAATGTGGTATCTTCAGTAGTGCTCTTCACAACCCTTCATGGACAGAAGTCTTTCCTCATTCAAAAATACCAAGTCTCCTTTGTTATAATGCTCCTTCTTAGACTGACTACTTTTAGAGGCAACTAAATAGGATAAATAGGGATTTCTTCAGACCCACTATAGACTTTTTATGTGTAGACAATTTTTCATGTCTAGATACATTTTAAAATGTCAGCCAAATAGCAGATATGTTTCCAAGACAGGTACCATCTTCTAATACAATGCTGTTTGACATCATTGTCTTCCATGTGCTCATACAGAAGCTGAAGCTATGAATGTCATGTTTACTTGATATAGAACTGAGTCACAGAAAGTTAAGTATCTAAGAACAGAAGAGAAAATCTTCAACTGAACAAGAAGATAAATTCCAGGTACTGCAGTCCCAGTCTGGTGCCTCTCTCAAACAATTCTCAGTCAGACAGAAACAGAGGTTATGTCTATTTCACTGATGACAGAAAACATTAAAGCATTTGAAGCTTTTCATTTCAACTTGAACCTATGGCATCCTCTAATTTTCTTTAACTATAGTGATGCCTGAGTTGAAAAAAAAAGTAGGAAGAGAAAAGAAAATGTTCATAGTGTGTTTAATATCTCCTTATTCATACATAGTGTTTTATATATAATATATGCACATGATGGCTTATCTCCCTTATGACATTCATCACCTGTGAGCAGAGAAATAATAAGTCACTGGTGACTATTGCACTTGACTTATCCCTCCACATCAGAGAAGATAAATGCCAATAGAGAGATCAAGACTTTTGTATTCTTTTCTAGGGGAGAAGGAATTTATCATAAGGATAATGAAATTTATCTTGATCAGATACAGATGATTTCATCATGGTAATGAGGGGGGTCCTTATTGCATTCAAGAATCGTCTATGTTTTGAGTGTGGTTTCAGGTTTTATGTACTGTTTAGTGTATAAACCAGTCTCACCACTTTTAATTCAGTGCAAGTTGGAGGTCTCATCCTCCGCTGGGGATGAATTATTTGACTGAAGAGAGAAAGACGCATAAACAAGAGAAGGAATGGGAAGGAGAGCAAATATAAGAAATCAGTTGATATTTGTTGTCACACAGATAATGCAGCAATGTAATTTTAAATCGCACAGTTCCCAACTCCTGCTAATTTAATGCCTTTTTAATGCAGCTTTTATGCATGAAGTTAATATCTATTGTAGATAGAACAGCAACAGAACAACTTATTCAAATGCAACAGATATTGCATTTGAAAAAAAACACCCAAACTTTCCTTCAAAGTAATACTTGATTGTATCTTCTTATAACCTGTCTGTATTTCCTTTCCTATTTCCTTTTCATTTGTAGTAACAAAGGCATTCTCACTAGAACCGGAGGCCTTGCTTCTTTGTACATTGCCATAGCTTAATTCACTCAGTGTTCTGGGACATAGAAGAGCTGAATTCAGCCCCTCGAAAATGATGATTTTTCTAGGCATTTAATCAGAGAGATCAGAGGTCCAGTGAGCAGAAACTCTTTTGAGCACAAGACCCATACACTTCAGCTGCCATGATAATGCCTTTGGGCTGGAAAGGCTGAGACACACCTACAAAAACTACAGTATGACTTCACAGCCATCAGCCATCTGATGAAGCAGGATAATTATAAGGAAACCAAAATGCTTGTTTATGCTCAATGAATCTGATACTGCAAGAACATTGTAAAAGCAGCACAGTAGAACACACGGTAATGCTGTGACTGTACGTAGTGAATTACATTACATGTGTTAATATTGGCTAGACTGCTTATAAGCAAATTTTAATCTATCAAAAAAAATCTCTGGGCTCATATTGAAGACACTTTTGATTTGTGAAATGTTCATATTATAGATTCTTCAGGTATCATCAGCATTGCCTGATGTTGCAGTATAGAACATTTTATAGTGACATGCTCTGCTGTTTGCCGCTTTGCATCACGATGCTATATCTCAAAAATCCCAGCTCCATGTAACCTCCCCACTTCTCATTTTTGTCTATGGAAAGAAAATGGATACAAAATAACTCTGGGAAGCAAGGGCTTCCAAAGATTGGGAACTTGGAGGCTATTTTTAAATTGATATTTCATGGACTAAATAGGTAGAACTCTGAATACTTAAACTGGTACTTTAAAAAGGAAGATATGCCTTTAACGTCAGGAACCTACTTTATCAAGTTAGTTTAGAGTAATTTTGGACCTCCATTTTATGCAAGTAATTCTATTGTTTTGTGTCAATAGACAATCATATCACCAATTAGTCTATCTGCACATCAAAGATATCTCTGTTTTGAAGTATTTCACATAAATTTCATAAAGATATCTTAGGGGATATGTGAATTCTTCTGCATGTATTATCTAAATAAATACTTCATGTATACTTTTAAGTTCATATTTGTGTTGAGATTAATATACTGCAACCTTGAGCACAGTGGGAGCTATGAGAATCAGGGGAGTCATCAACCAGACTGATCAGACTGCCCACTGAGCACGAGTGATATCAAAACAAGCAAGCTTTGGCCAGCATTAAAAGCAGAATGCAGCAAGAACTGCAGGCATGTTGCACAAAGTGGGATGCTGCTGCCACTTATAAAATAGCAAGATGTTGCAAAAATGGACCAATCATCCCAAAATGCAGCCCTGAGTGATCAGTGGATCTCATGGGAATGATGGGACACCGCTAGTAGAATTGAAAACTAAATCACAGCCTTCACTGTGCACATAGTTACAGATACACATTTATATATAATCTGTTGACATATCTGTCAACATTACTATTCATGACTGCTGTGGCACCTTGGTTTGCTGGTGATATTTCAGTGAAAGAAAGCAACTTTTCTTTTCTTGTGAAAAGATTGCATCTGCATGTAAAAAGATTTGCAAAAAAGTGAAGGAGCATCTCTTCAAATCATTGCATGCAATTTTATAATCTTGGAGTGCCACAGGTCTCTAAATCAAGCTCTGTACAACTTCTGACAGAATTCTAAAAGAAATTTAAAGGTATTTTCCTATTTTTTGAAAAGCATATATATAAACATATAGTATTTTACCTGTGATGCTCCTGTAGGTGAAGGAGACATTATAGATATCTTACGCTGGGGAAGAAAAAGGTGGAAGGGCAGATAGATACCTCTGTTTGAGAGATGAAATTCTGCAATATCTTTTTTTCCTTAAGAAAGATCTAAAGCACCTCCTGCTATGCATAGCAGTGGCGAATCACTCATTTTGTGGGCATCTTGAGCTTATGTTCTCCCTAATAACACAAGTTCTGAGGTTGCTTTAGAAGGTATTCTTTTGAATGAACATTATGTTGCACGTGGAAGGAGGCGGGGTTAGTAACTAAACTACAGCAATCCTATAAACATGAGACTGGAGAGGCACTAAAAAAACACTGGGGCTTTTTTGCTTTGCTTAGAAACATTTCGAGTTGCTATAAGAAAGCAGTTAGTCTCAAGTTAGAAAAATGGTCTGCTTCCTCCATCCATTGTTCTGCTCTGACCTAGAAACTAATTTTAAGATTTGATTACGAATTTCTCCTTAATATGAAGCAATTTTGGATACCAGAGCCCTGCTGCATACATTCCCATGTCTATCATATTCTTGTCTACCTCGAGGAAAATGCTAAAATCAGCAATGTACTGTTTTTGACAGAAATCATTTGCTTCCTTATTTTGTTCAGCCTGGAGAAGAGAAGACTCAGGGGGGACCTTATAGTAACTTATCAGTACCTGAGGGGGTCCTACAGAAAGGCAGGGGAAGGACTTTTTAATATGATATCGGATGGGAGGACTAGAAACAATGGATGTAAATTGGAAGGGGGTAGATTTAGACTTGACATAAGAAAGAAATTCTTTACAGTGAGGGTGGTGAAACACTGGAACAGGTTGCCCAGAGAGGTTGTGGATGACCCCTCTCTGGAGGTGTTCAAGACCAGGCTGGACATGGCACTGGGCAGCCTGATCTAGTGGGAGGTGTCCCTGCCTAATGCAGGGGGTTGGAACTCGATGATCTGTAAGGTCCCTTCCAATCCAAACTATTCTATGATTCTATGATTTTTACACAGGAAATCTATACAAAATTATGAAAATATATCACATATCTTTTTAAGATATATGGAAAAATATCCACAGCATTTAAAATCTCCTGTATTGAAACATACTTCTATATCCCCAAGTTTGTGAGGTTATCAGTTTGTGTTTAAAAACATTAAATGCTTTTCACAGCTTTCAAAAATTGCTTTGACTGAGTTTGATCTTATTCCTGCAATAGATGAAGATTTGTGTGAACTTATGTATGAAATGAAACAGTTAATTCTTTGAAATGGTAATAAATCTTAAAAAGGATTTCATTTGCCCCATGAATTTTTCACAATTTGGACTGAAGACTTTGTCAAATATGGAAATAGTTATAACAATACAACTTACAATACCCTCAACTCTCAGAACTGAACTTCATGACCATTAGTGGTATATCCAGCTAGAAGAAGTTAAAATTTCAAGAAAGACTAGTTTACTAAAAGACTGATAACCATGGATAAAGAAAATCTCATAGACTGCTTGGGAAACCTATCAGACTCTTTCTGGCCTAATTTTCTCCACAACTCCTGACCCCCTCAAATTAAAATATATTATTTAAAATATCTTCAATCCACTATGCCATAGTACAGGCCACTGTTCTCAGGTAGTTCCTCATTGTAAATATCAATTTCCTAAACCTTCACTCTTTAACCTGTTTTTAACTGAATTATGATCCACACTAAATAATGTGTCCCCCTAGGCTTTTCCAGTGTGTTACAAGTGTACAGACTTGGTTTAGGTCCACTACTGAGGATTTAGCAGTCCTTGCTATCTTCAGCCCTTTTCTCCGTGTTGCCATGATCCCATGGTGTTTCTCACAAGAAAAGATTAATTTCACTTTGCTTCAAAAGTGCATGGGGATAGTGCTAAGTGTGCTTTTTCATAATCTGAATGTAAACCTGTTCTGATGGATATATGTCTGTTTTATGGAACCAAAATGTCAGTGCCCTTTGGTCCAAGTAATAAAATCAGCTCTTAGACAGAAACAAGCAGTACTGTTAAGGCTTTAAAATTCATCATAAACTATCATGAGTCACTCAGTACATTGTCCTCAGGTACAAGATCTTTTGGTCTGCTCTTACCAGCATACATCAATCAGAGTTTATAGGCTCACAAGTTGTTTGGCCAACATTCAGTAGTAATATTTTAGCCATATCTAGACTGAAAACAAAATCCATACAGAAAATGAAAGCTGAATGTCTGTTCGTTGCTTTGCTTTCTTAATTTGTCAAGAAGACTGATGCATTTCCCTCCTCATGTAAGTACTCACATCTTGGATGTGTTACAGATGCATCTGTAGCTATAGCAAAAGCTACTCTGTTATGTCTCCTGTCTCTCATGGAAATCAGAACTCAGTCTAGAGAAATGACATATCTGTTATGCTCCTTTTGCTTCATGAGTTTTGTATATTTTAAATTTTTCAGGTTTTTTTTTCCAAACAGTGTTCTAGTATAGCACAGTGATTTATCTTGATGGCAAGGATTACATAAAAGGCACATGAAAATGAGTTTTCTTTCTTCCTCATCTAGCATAGTCTCAATTCCGTCTTGTTGCACAACCAATTTCAGTAAAGAATAGACATGTGGTTGAATAATTAAGGTGAATTTCAATTTATAAGGATTATAAAGTTTCAGGTTCTGAATCTAAGAAAGCAGACACAAGGTCAAAGGCAACACATTGGATGAGATGTTACTACCATACTTGTACTACCATACTACCAGGTGCAAGGCTACTACTAGACACTTTGGAATGGAAAGTTACTATCATAATTACATCAAATACACCACACTGGAAATTATCCCAAAATTCTTGGGTTTTGTGTGACTACAGCATTATTTGCTAATAACTTGCAATATCATTTTTATTTTGTTTCATTCACCAATACCATTTTGGTTTCCCCCCCACTCCTCCCTTCAGTGTACATTCTTCTGTGGTTTATTATATATGTTAATAAAGAATGTACATATTCCCAGCACTGTCATATCATACATACCGCATTAATTACTTGAGTAAGCAATGCCCTTTAATAAGCTGCTCTGAAATAAAATAGCCTTTTAATTAGCTGATAAATGTGATCAACATCAGAGCACAGGATATTTCAAACTCCTCCTTTTAAGTCACCATCCAACACTGTCTCAACTTTGAGTGATAACCCAAAAGCAAAAGTGGTAGTTAGAACATAAATTTCTTAACTGAAGATTAGAAGATTTTTGTTCTTAAAAAGTAAATATGTTTCAAACATCTCCCTGTTCCATTAAGACTGGTAGAAGAAGACTTTTACACTAGTGTTTCCTGTGTTGCAACTGTCCTGCTATTGCTCTAAAGATTTTCTTGCTCTTGAGCAGTCCATATTTTTCTTGGGTTCCCATCTAACTTCTCATTTGATATTTAGGTGTAATAAATCAGTGTCACTGGGTACTCATCTCCATTCTAAAAACAGAAAGTGGAAACATTAGGGAAGAGCCTCAGAAGCTGATAAGGAAATGAAATCTCTGAGGCATATAGGTATAAAAAGAGTGAGGCAGTTCTGAAGTGAATGTAATATCAAACCTCTTCTAATAGAATCACATTTAGAAGTGTAGGTCACCTCATTGTGCTTTCTAGTATTAATGCATTTGGAATATTTATATAAAATTGAAGGGAAGTAGGTGTGGAAAGGTAGATGATATTTGATTTGTCACTCATCAATAAGATATTTTGAAGGGAAGGAGAGAAAAAACTTGTCTGTTTTTTGTTTAAATCTCTTCAGTAATTACAACTAAAATGTGAAGTCAGAAATTGGTCTCTGTAAAATTGTTTAGCACTTCCTAAATATGTTTCATTTGTGCTTTGTTTGCGAGCAGAAGTCAGAACAGTTCAATATAGAGCTAAGGTGGCATGAAGCTATGATTAGAGTTTTAATGTTCCTCCTCAACTCAGGCAGCAGGGAAAAAAAAAAAAAGTGCTTATGTCTAGATCATGCTCAAGCACCTGCTTAACATTATCTGCATGATTCATTAAAGGGGCTGGCAAGTATAAAGCTAAAAGGCATCATTAGATCACCTAGATGGTCTCCTGACTAAATAATTACTTTGCTCAATAGTGACAATGAAAATATAGTTGCAAATTTCAAAAACTCCCTAGAGCACTAAGAAGTGCCTTTCTTTTCTAGACGGAGGATACATAGTGGAAACAAGTTTTCAGGACTATGATATAAAATATGAAACTTTATGCTACTAACTTTGATCTTTCACAATTTAGATATTAAATAATCGTAGTCCTGAACTGAATGGCATGATGACTAGTGCACTGTCATTTAATTCTGTATAGGCTTATAAAGAATTCGTGCATTTAATACTTTAGCCCATTATGATACATGATTTACATTAAGATAATTTTTGCCTATATACTTTTTAAATAAAATGCAATTGAAGTGAAAATAGATTATTTAGAACAAATAATACTTATGTTAGTGTATTTTGACTTTTTAAATTAATGCATTTGAAAATACTTGATGCCTAATTTGCTCTAATTTAACGAAATAAATGGTAAGTGAAATGCTAAGATACCAAAGCATTTAGCAATGTTTTTGTCTTAAAAATATGTTTAATGAAAAGAACAGACCGACAAAATATTTCTCCATTTCTTAGGCTACAAATCAAATATTTTACTATTTATGATGATTACATAAATGTTAATTTCCTTTGTAAGTCTTTGAGCCTTATTAAGCACTGACTTCAGAGTGACTTACTGTATGTTTAAGTTAATTACATCTACAAATATTTGCAAAATCCAGGGAAGAGGTTTTACCTGATATTAGTAAAGGCATTAGAATCTAACCCACTCTTAACTTTACTTAGTAAAGCTGCATGCCTTTTGTCTTTGTTTTCTTTTTATTTTACTGACTGGCAATGGGTAATATATAAAACTGGACAACCAGTATATGGAGAAAATTACCCTTTGAATAGATAAGCCTTGAAATATCACAAGAAACAGTACTGTGACTTTTGGTTATTCTATCCATGTGTCAAATAAGCTAATTCTATCACAGCAAATACAAATATGCACAAATTGTGTGCTTTAGAAATGGTATTGACTCTCTGATGGAATCTCTATTTTAAAAATCACTAACAGTTTTTATTGTTTTTTAAGTCTGTAAATATCAACTTTGCAAATCATATTCTTTGGAAGGTCTCAGATTGTAAAGATTACAAACACCTCTGCATTAGCTTTGAAAGGTCAGTCCATGTAGCTACCTTGTGTTAACAAAAGTGCCTGTCACTCGAATGTTGTCCATTTTTTTTGAAAGCTATACTCCAAAGCATGAAAAGTAGTATCTTTTCAGTTTTACTTTTGTTTTTATTCTGTTTTGGTTTGTGGGTTTTTTACCCTTTTTTTGAAAAAAAATTCTCTCTTAGTTTTTCCACCTGTTTTATATATATTTAAAAAACACTGATTTTTTTTATTATTGACTCAGTATTCAGTTATAATAAAGTTTAAATGTGATTAACTTTATTCCTGTCCATAGAAATATTGATATAGCCATGAGATAGCCAATTCTAAACTACTTCAAGTGCACCAAGACCAAACATTGACTGTAACATAAGCAGTTTGTGTGTGTTTCTCTATTGCAGCACCTGCACTGGATCTCATTTATGCAGGGATGCAGGGTGGTCTAAACAGCCCCTGCTCAAACACTTTTCTTTTCCAAATAAGTTGGTCCTGGAGTATTTAATTTTTACTGTTCCTGGAGAAAGATCTTCATGTGGAGGGTAAGTTAGGAACCCATTCAATTTCCATCCTTTTATTGATTTCAGTCTTTTTCTGTAGAAAAAGAGCAGGATCTGAACCCATGACTGCTGGAACCAATGGATCAGTAAGTCTTTCAAGTCTTTCATGCTGTCCCCTGCAGGTCTTTAAGTCCATTGTCAGGACAGAGCAGAAGGAATAAAATCATCAAAAAAGTACAATCATTTTCATGGCCTTTTACTTGACAGTAACATAAAAGGGACTTAAGATTTTAGAATATCACCAAGAAGGTTACATATTTTCTGGACACTCTTTATCCCTCCAGTTGGAATTAAGGTGTTCCAGAAATCCTCATCATTATATAAGAAAGGAGAAGGGTGGAACAGATATATAGTTGTGATGAAGCTAAACACCACACAACCACTTGCTCACCAGTCACTCCAGCAGGACATACTCTTTTGCACATCTGTGACTACAGTTGCTGGTGTCACTTTTTGAAATTCTCCCTTGAACAGGAAGTGTGAAAATAACTTTTGCTTTAAATGTTAACAAGCAGATTTTCAAAGCCTAATAATTATTTTGTCTCTTGAGTTTTTTTATTCCACCTGATTTCATTATAATTCTTGGTTTTGCCACAGAAATAAATTTGTACAGAGAAGCTAAAGAGAACCTAAAAAAAATTGCTTTCAATGTAAACCTATTTGATGTAACATTTTCCTCTTCTAAAAAAAGTTAATTTGAGAAGAATTTGTCATTCTGGAAGCAAACAGTATAATATATAGGAACAGACTTCTTGGATTGTATAAGCTCACTCTGTTCCTTTGCCGCTCAAAGCTTCACTGAACTGGTGACTTTGCACACATAAACCTCGTTCTCATCTTTTCTCCAAGGTATGTGTTTGCATAGATTTCCTCAGAAGGTCTCTGACTCTTTCTTTCCACCTGTGCAGATGACATAGACTTCATGTACTCCATTAGAACTAACAGGCTGCACCTACAGAATTGAGTCAGCACAACTTTCTTGGTGTTTTAATGCAGATTCCTACACTTGCTAATAGCTTCAGTCAACAGATGAGCCCTGCATTCCTTTGCAGGGGCATAGATCCTACTATCCTGATACAAATGTCAAATAAATTACCCAGCCGCTAGTTCCTTGGCTACACTGTTCAGGGAAATAAATAAGGCAATGACCTAAGCTATTGTTTATGAGTCAGATCTTCATCATGTAGTAGATATTTGTGTACAAGAGAAATAACAGCACAAGCAGAAACATCCCAAAAATTTTGCTATGTGTTTGCACTTACCACATGGTATATTAAAATGTAATGAAAATATATTGCAGTACAAGATATAAAATAATGTCAAATAGAGGAAAATGCAAGAAGGCTCCTGACTGAATAAATCAGGGAGAATACACAAGGCAATAAATTCCAGTCAGTTTCCTTGCTGTGTGGGCAAAAGGGGATTAAACAAGGCAGTGGCTTAAATTTATAGTAGTTCTTATTTATGAGTCAGGCCTCAATCATGTATCAGAGACACTAGGCCTATAATAATGACACAAGCAAAAGAGAACCGATTCTCAGAGGGAAGATGCCTTCAGGACATGGAAGTGTGCTGCACAATGCAGAAACAGAAAATGAAGGCGAAGAGGGAGGAGACCTGAACAACACCCTCACCGTATTTCCCTGCTATGAGGGACAATAACCCCAAGATTTTCCTCTTCTGTTACTGACCTTTCTTGCCTTCACCTTTGGCAGTTCCTCCCCCTCCTCATGCTTTTATTTTCTTCATGTATTGTGAATTGTGAAAATAACAGAAGGTCCAGAGTGTACAGAGAATAAAGTCTCTCCTTTTGTCAGCTGTCTCATCAGAACAGCTCTCTTTCTCCCCATCTCCTACATACTTGTGACAGTCTTACATAATTGGGCAAAGTATCTGAAAAAAGAAAATGCCTGTCATTTGCTTGTAAAACACAGGGATACACATGTAAATCAGCAAATTCTCACAAAAGAGCTGGGATGATAGTAGCTACCAAATCAAACATGAGCTTGCTTTGTGATCTGAGCTGAAAAATCCACTACAATTTTTGGCGGTGCATGCAGAGTCATCGTATTGGATTGGCAACACATGAGTCTCTGCGAGCCACAGAGTGAGCTCCAGCCACCTCGGTACAAGGGAGATGTCAAAACAAACTGGTGGGAATTTGAAGCGGAACACTCCCCTCTCCTCCCTTCACGCCTACCCGCCTCTGAACATCTGACGAGGCTGGAAGAACTGCTACATCCGGAGCCTTTTAAATATAGAACTTGTGAATGGTTTGTACTGATTCATATATGCATCACTGACACAGTGCTGGCAATAGCACCACGATGAGTACGGCATAAAATCTATGTGAAACAGAAGAAGATATAACTTTTTGTTTATGTCAGTCAGACTTTGATTCAGTAGATACTGCTTGCTTAAATCAAATTTATATGTGGGACATGTAGCTGTGCTATATTGGGAGTGTTTTGGCCAAAGTGGTATTGCCTAAGGAAGAAGCAGTCTGTCAAGAGTCACACACTGCTGTTGTGAACCAGTTTGGGACAAATTTGGTCACAGAAGGTTCCTTCAGTGAAGTCTAGGAATCCACAGAATTTATAGACCTCAAATATCATCTAGTTCTACCCCCTTCTGCCAAGGGCAGGGACACCTCCCACATGACCAGCTTGCTCAAAGCTCCACCCAGTTTGGACTAGAGATTTCAGAGTAGCTCATAGTCTGCTGATCATGCTGATGTGAGGTGTAAGAGAGGCCAAATCAAGTCCCTCCGTCTCATTCAATCCTCCACATTATAGGTAAGTGCTCTAATCAGAGGGTTGTTTCCTGTTCAGAGATCTGCTCTGTAAAATAAACACAAAATGCAGTCTCTAGTCACACAGCTTTTTATTATTTTATTTTTATTATTATATTGGGCTGTAAGAGACATAACTTTAAACTCCTGGGACAATAAATTGTAATTTATGCAGAAGGTTTTACTCCCTCTTGAAAGAGTGCCATGCCAAATAAAAACGATCAGTGGCCAAGGCACACATGAGACAGAGACCAAGCGAGAGGCAAAAGTAAAGTAAGATAAAGCAAATCTGGTTTTCCCTGAAATACACATGGGAGGTCATCCTATTCAGGGGCATTTCTCATATCCATCTTCTTCCTTATCAAAGCTTCAGATGGTCTTAACTTTCATCCTAACTGGGAAGAAAGCCTTACAAAATCTCAATGTTTTTACATAAGGGAAAAGGACCATGGGAACTCGGTACCTGTTTGGTTGATATAAAAATCAGAAGTATTGACAAATGCGGTGCAAAGAAGAGGCAAGTAGGCAGTAGGCAAGAATGGTGTAACTACAGTAACTGCCACAAAAAGCATAAACCATTTGGGTTACTGAAGCAATGAAATCTCTTTGCAATTAAGTTGTGCAGGCCTGACAGAGGAGTGGGTGACAAAGCTCAGGAGAACAGGACTTTATTGATGAAGCATGGGCAGAAAGCCTCACAATTAGTTTTCTTAATTCCTTTTGTTTTGTCTGAGTCCACATATCAAGCAATGTATAAGCTTTCCATCTTAATTCCTTCAGCTGAAACATTTTTAAGCAAAATCTCAGAAGAAAGCAGGGTTTAAATTTAATGGAGAGACAAGTAAATATTTTACATTCTGTAGCATTCCATAGAGATCGAAATGCATCATGGCCAGGTTTTTCTTAGATTATGTGTTATTTTCTAGTGTTGTTATATGTTTTACAAGACACAATATTGATTTAATGCAGTAGTTGGTTCTCTTGTTGTGCCTTGCAGGCACTATTCATTAAAAGAAAAAAAAGGAAATAACAAAATCCTCACACTTAGCAAAAAGAAACCCCTGTATACTGTACTACCCTGTTTGCAGCATTAGAGACTCTGGCTTTTATGCCATTTACACAAGTGAGGTGTAAGCTGAGACAAATAATACTTCAAAATCTGCAAAACACCCTCCTCAAACGTGTTCAATTATTCCCTTTGCCATCTGGGATAAAAAATGTGTACTAAATACTAAAATCTTGATAGGATAAATTACTTATATTTGGGAAAATTATGCTTCTCTGGATGCTTATCATCATGTGATCTGCTTTTCTGTTCATTCCTAATGGTTTGGGGATCATGCTCTTCATGATTATTCTTCCTGCTTATGAAATTCAATTTCCATTTTTTTATTTTTTAATATGTGAGGCGACTATGTTGCCCGCAAGTAGGTTGCCTTGTGCCCTTCTGAACTAAGATCTCCTTCACAACATTCTTGTACAGCTCAAAGCTTAAAGAAGCAGAAGTAAATATATTTCTCTTACTCTTTAACTGTATTTATTTTACATTGTCTGCTACTCTGCCTGCAGCACTGCTGGTGTTCCCAGAGCTCATGAACCTATTTACTTTCCATCCACTGCCTGCTGCAGAAGGCTTTGTTCCTGTCTATCACAGTGGGAAAAAATGTTCACAGTTTCCCAGGATCTTATCATAGCAATCACAAGGAGACAAGAAATATAAACAGACTTGGGAGATCTAGGTCTGAGGGTGGAAGAAGGTGATTCCTGAGGCAATTTTAACTTTCAGGATTGAATGGTTGGACAAGACTTTGCCAGGACCTGTTGATGCAGCTGAGAGATGTTGTAGAAGAGGAAAATTATGTTTACACCTTTTTCCTTTAAAGGACTCAGTCTTGTCCCTTCCCTGTTGTGGTCTGCTTAGCAATCGGGATGGGAAATTCCCCATTGTGATTAGGAGATAAGCCTCAAGTACCATTCTGCAATTGCTACAGCAGTAATAGAAAATTTTTAAGCTTGAGGGTTTTTTTGTTTCTTGGTTGGGGTTTTCCAAGACTGGAAACAGAAAAAAGGGTTTTGCAGAGATGAAATCTAGTGGAAAGAGAAAATTTTAAGTCCTTTAATTAAAAAGAGTTCTGTTAAGGAGAAGCTACATGATGCCAAGCATCGTGAGATGACCATCGTAATCTCTTGGATAGTCTACAGTACATCAGTTTTACTGTGGTTAGTCTTAGAAATTCAATGAAACTACTAAAAGGAACTTCTGAAGTGTCCAGGGAAACCCAGTAGCAGTCTTTCCTGAGGAAAAGAGAGTAACTAAAGAGTCATTCTGAAGTCTGTGGGCAATCTTTGAGAGCTTCATCTGTCACAAATGTTGCATGTCTGATGTCATCTTCTGTCACTTTATATTTCATTTGTTTACAAACAGATATTTTTTTCCCCTCAAAAGTGTGTCCAGGGAATATCCTTCCAAGTGTTCTATCCAAGCAGTTGACCTTGAAAATTGAATAACTTGCAAATGGGTAAAGAACAAACTGAAACAATAAAAGCATTTTTTAAATATTCTTTTTTTCCCCCCTCTTCTTACTGATACAAACCATGATGTCAATGTTGTGACCGAGCTATGGAAATTATCTTTTTCTACATTTGCTAGAACAGACTTGATCAGTGCAATGCTTTTCTATGCTATTTTGCTAGTGAAAATAGAACTATATAATCCTACTCTTTCTTAATTCTGTTTGCTAAATGGAGACAGGTAGTTACCCTGAGGAAGGGTAACCTTCTATGTTTCTGCAGACTCCAGCATCACAGCATCACAGGGACAGTGGCAGTTTGTAACTTTGACACACCTTATAGTTTGTAACCTTAATATGAACAAAGAACAAACCTTACTTCCCTGGTTTAAAGACCACGCATTCATAAAGTACTATCAAACACATCTTTTGGACAACTTCCGTATGAAATTTTCTTGCCATCTTTCAACATTAAGGAAGTTACAGCATATCATTTGCAAGCTAAATGAGCACTTCCATCTTTCATGTGGTAGCTTCATACCTTCTGGTTCTATTTGGAAGTTCAAATATCTTGGTCTAGCCCAACCTGAAATCCCCAGAGTCTTTTGGCAGCTAACTCACATTCCCCTTAGTGGCATAAGAACAAGACCATCCGAAAACACTTTCCTCTCCTGACTGCTAGCTCAGTGGGCTGGTCTAGTAGCTAGGCAACAGGAAGTAGAAGAGGTTGGGACCAGAGAATGAAGCTTTCAGCAAGGAAGGCTCTCTGGCTGTGTGAAGGAAGTCTACATACTTCCTTACAGAATAGACTCTCTGCAGGAAAATGCAGCGTAGTAAATCTTGGTTGCAAGCACTGTTTGAATGGGGTCAAGGTTTGGCGAGGGTAGCATACCCACATCTAAAATTAACAGTCTTCCCAAAATGTCCCATATTCTCATTTGATTAGATATATATTGACAGTCCACGCTTGGTGTTAACCAATTTAATGCGAAGCAGTAAGTTTGGAGGAATATATTCCATTGCACAAAGTTGCTAATCACTGTAGAATTCAACAGGCAACTCTATAGTTATTGCAGTGGTAATGTGGGACAATTAAACTGTTAGCCCTGCCTGTATTAAGACTTTTTTTTTTTTTTCAGAGAATGAAGGCAGGCTTAAATGAATGGCTATCTTTTCTGTATACTTTCTGCAGTAGCCATGAAGAAGATGGTCTAAATTTGCTTTGTCTATATGTGGTATGTACATATTTTCACTTGCTCTGTTTTTTCATTTAAATTTTTTCCTTTTCCTCTCACTAAATCCTTTTGTCATAGTATGTCCTAAGTGAAAGGCAAACTCAATTAATCATCAGTTGCCTTGTATTTTTATGGCATCTGTCTTCCTGGTTTCTGAGCATTATTTAAGTTTTTGTTAAATTTTGAGTTCAAATTTGCCCATCCTTGCTAGGAAGAGGCATAAGGCAATTTCAGGAGCAATTTACAAGGAGCTTTTTTCCTCCTCTGTATGAGAGCAGCAATTCTTCTGATTCACAGGTTGACAGGAGCACATCATTCTGGTGCTCAGATCAGTGCACAAGCTGCCCATTGAATAGCAGATCAAGTTTAAAGTCCTAAGGGCAAATTCTGCTGTCAGTTACACAGGTGAACATGTAACTGTAAGAGCAGAATTTGGCCCTTTGTCTTGATCTTCAGGTCTCTCAGTGGGAAATTTGATTACTGTGTTTAGGACAAAGTGTAAGAATGCTTTGTAAAGAGCTTGATACACACATACTGTGAGGCACAAGTCTCTTTTTCTGGTGGCCTTTTGATAGCGTTTGCAAAGTTCTTGAATTACAGCAGCTTTTAGGCTGTAAGTTGTCCTGTTGTATTCCTTTAGAGAAGAATCATTTTCTTTGAGCCCTGATACGCAGGATGGTAAACATAGCATTGATAAAAGCCTCATTGCCATATTTTCATGAAAGCATTAGCTTGGAAATGTGAAGTCATGAATAAACTCTCAGCCTCTAAGACAATGCATACTTACTTTTTTTTCCTTCTGTCTTCCTGCTCTTTCCAGCAGCCCTCCTGAATAGTGCCTTGGATTTCTTTAGCACTTGAAACAGCCTAGATTTTAGAAAAATTTCACAACACCTGCCAGTAGGTGCTTCTTGACAGAAGTTGGATAATGCCATAAATATGGGCACTCTGTTTTGAGAATATTTAAATGCCCCTAAGTGGGCATTCTCTTCCTCCCTATTTGTGACTTAGCATATAGGAGTAGCTCTCTGACCTACCAAGTGAATCAGAAGACAACCCAAAAGGTGAACATGCTCAGAGCCTGCTACAGTTTGAGTGTTGCTCTGCTGTAGATCTTTTCTTTCTTTCCTCTACTTCCTTCTCCCCCACCCCCTTTCCTCCGACATTGAAAGTTAGGCTTTTCTTCATGTTTTTCTCAAGGGCTTCATGAGAACAAATCAACAGTTTCTAGATTTAGCGTCTTACAATGAGGTTGTGAGGAAGTGGGGGCTCTCAGTTTTTTCAGAAGTAGTTTACTCGTGGTGTGAAGACTGGCACTGGATCCAGGTTCTTCCACATAGAACCCCTAAACTCCACGCACCCATTTTTTTCCTTGCCCCACCTCTTCACAGCTCTGGTCAAACGATAGATCAGAGCAGTGTCCACCAGATGGCAGCATGCCATATCGAAAATCATTCACTGTAATCAATATTTAGGCATCTTTTTTTTTTTCTAAGATGCACCATTAACTATAATAAAAACTTTTGACCTCAGAAATTGAGGCAATGCAATTCTGGCACATCAGATGCTGCCAGTCTCCAGAGGAGTTAGTGGATAGGAGGATGGCATCTTCAGATGATGCCAGCAATTCCCAGCCTACTTTTGGGATGGCAGAGCAAAGGAAAGACACAATGAGGCACCACGAAATCAAGGTCTTTGAGGGGTGTGTCTTCTCTCTGCGGTTGCTGCTTGGCACGGGCTTGGATATCACTGCTATGAGGATCACATAAGTGACTGCAAGTTATAAGAGATTGATGGACCAGAAATGCCCTGAAGACCTCTCTCTCAGAGGCTTTTCTCACCACTTGGTGACCTGAGAGGCAGGAGGCACAGCAACACAGCAGCTGTTTGTGGCTGGAAAGAGCTGCATGTAGGTGCCAGGGCACTGATAACAGAGGCTTGCAGGAAGAAAAAGTCCTGCTGCTGCAATTAGGAACCAGGCAGAACTGACCAGTTTGGAAAAGGAGTTTCAGAGCAGACAACAGAGGAGAGGCAAGAGGAGACATTCAGAAATGCCTGTGTGTATGTGTAATATAGGAATGCCAACCTTCGATTAAAATCTGCCAATAGCAATGAAAATTATCACAATGACTGTGTTGGTATCAATGTGGAAATGATATTTGCATTACCACTAGATCATAGATACTCAAAGCCACAAAAGTGGTCATTTTTATCATGAACATTGATTCATAGTTCCATAACTAATCATGACAACTTTATTAATTGCTTATTACCAAGGGTTTTCTCTTTTATTAGAGAACAAGTGACTTCCTTCCCTTGTAGTGGTGTATATTTCTCCGTGTGATAGAGATTAATGCATGAAGCTTTGCAGGAAACTGCCTCATTGATTTTGTTGCCTTTGTATTTGTCTTCCTTAGGTGACTTCCAGTAACATAGATAGAGGGGAAGTACAGAATTTCACGTGGACATCAAGTACTGCGCTTACGGCAGCTCAAGTTTTGGGCTTCATTTGGAAACCTCATAAGCAGTAGGTTCATTTTAATCTGTTGTAATTTTTCCTTCAGCTTTATTGACTTATTAGAAAAACGTGTTGTTAATTCAGATCTAACAGTATGTAATGGCAAGTTATTTCGACCTGTATTGGTTTTGCATAATGTATAATTACCATAATCTACTCATGAACACCTTCTGTAGCCTTTTGCATGGTTTTGTATGCATACATGTAATTGAACGTACTTTTGTATGAGTCTTCATAGGTTTTGCTATATAAATGCCTCTATGCTTATGTATGTATTTTACCAGCATTTTAGACACACTCAGAAAAACTGAAAATTTCTGTTGTTAGTGTTTAACCTTATGACTCTGCTGTGTGTTGAATGAGCAATTATTATAAGACCATTTCACCCTACACATTAGTAGCATATATTGTATTCACTGAACCCAAGAAGAAACTCGACTTGAGATAGGAAAACCTTTGTTAAGGGGAAGTCTTATATCAGTACTTTCGAAAGCCAATAGCTTGGGGATAGCGTACATGAAAGAATGCAAGAGAGCTGATGGGGGACTTTTAAAAAATGTCCTGACAGAGTCAAGGTGATGGCCATTTTTAGCTGCCCTGCTATCCATCACCTCTTTCAGCCAGGCATACTCCATCATATGCAACAGCCTCATGAATTTATGCATCAAGCTGTGCAGCCAGTCGTGCCGAGGGCTCTGGTGACAAGTGAAATTGCTGTGCGCCTCATTTAGCTGTTTATTGCGCCTGAGTACGTGTTGCAGCTGTCATCTTACGATGGGATGATAGTGCTCATTAATAGACAAGACAGGCAAATAATGATGGAGACTATAGCAAGAGATGCTCATCTGCCAATAGGCTCTCAGCAATATCACAAACATTCACAAAGTTTTCAATCAAAAATAACACTGCAAGAAAATACTGAGGCCAGCATCTGGGGCTTTTTATGTGACTAGGAGTATAGATTAAACCTCTGAGAAACTACAGCCCAGTCTACCATGTAACTTAACTTCTTGATATCTTACTTTTTTTTTGCCCTTTCTGTCTTTTTTAATGTCTTTTGAAAGGAATGATTAGTACGTGGCAAAATAACACACTGTGATCTTTCCACTTTTCTGGTCCTTTAGCTAAAACTCTGTGTGCTGTAGCTTTAGGTGTTCCTTGTGTTTGAGGGATGAAAGTTCAGTTGCATAATTATGCCATTGCCCATTATCCTGCTTGTAAATAAAGGCCACAAATAAAAAAAAAATCCCATTAAAATAAAAACAAAAACAAAAGCAAAACTCTATTTTCTACTATAATTATTATGCAATTTCATATTATCTTTCTGTGGAAGAGTAGTTATGATGAAAGCAAATTCACTCATAAAAGTCAGAAAAGGTGGCGCCACTTTCTATTTTGCTCTCTACAAAAAAATGGTGATGTGCAGCAACTTTTTCTTTTCTGTGGTTTGTAAAATTCTTTGCTCAGAGTAAGAGCTTTATAGACTGCAATATGAATTTTTTAACTTACAATGAAATAAATTTGTCTTTGTAATTAAATATTTCTATTATATTGTGAAATAAAATGTTAATGCATTTAGTGTAATTCGAGGAAGCTTTTGTGCATGTTAGATGAAGAAACTTTATGTAAATTTTCCTGGAATATTATGGGAAATGTACTTCTAATGTTTTCTATATATACTTCCAGACACTTTACTGACTGTTAGGTGAAAGCTAACACTTAACATAATACAACATTCAATAATTCACAACTGTATCATGCTTGCAAACACACAAAACCACACAAAAGATAAGACTGCAATAAATGCATTTTGTATAATAGACAACAACACTACAAAGCAGTTGTGCAGGAGTACAAAACTACAGCAAAAAATCTTTGAATGCATAGTAGTTATTCATAGAATAAGTATTTTCCACATATAATTGACATATTTTTCCCAGATTACTGTTGCATAATATAATTTTTCAAAGGAAAAAGAACCTGGAAAAGCAACCACAGTTTGTCGTGTAATTTATGTGTCCATTCAGTTGCTATCACTGTAATATTGAGTTGGCAAAAATGAATCTATGGGGGGTTTATTATGCTTTCAAATCATGTATGTCACAGGATGATCTAAAACTGCTTTGCAAAGGGATAAACATTATCCTCATTTTACAGATGAAGATAGCGAGGAAAGACAAATTTCCTCTTCCAAATCAATATTAAATAAAACATATGTCCGATATGACTTGCTCTTGTAAAAATCTAAACAAGATGAACGATCTATTGTGCAAAGACTACAAAACCAACCTAGGACCAGCAAGGTTATGGTGGGGTTCCTATGAGTGAGCTTTGGCCACCTGAATCCCCAAAGCACATGCACCATCCAGGTGAATTGACTGGAGTCTCTCTGTGGAGAACAAATAAAAGAAGCCCAAGTCAGAGAAAGCCTTCTGCATCCTGCTCTGCTGGATGTCTAAATGGAAAGTCCCTCCCGGTGCCTGTTGCTCTCCTCTGCCTCCTGACAAGTACTTCAGTTTTATAGAAACCTGGAATTTTTTGAAAACTACAGATATCCTCCACTTCTGCAGTCTCACCAATATATCTCTATTTTGTGAATTCAAATCTGAGACATGAAGCAATGATGTGATCTGGCAGAGATCATACAAAAAGTTTGTGTAAGACTGGGCTGTTTCCCACAGATGCTTTCATTTCTGTGAGTAAACTCCACAGCATCTTTCCAGGGCTGGTCCCTGGTTGTGAGATGAATGAGTCACTTTCTTCCTCCATGCAGGAACATTAAAATAAATATTAAAAAGCTGTATGCTGACTACTGAGTCACCAACCAGGGTAGGTTTTTCATGTGAAACTAAGATATCATGAGGGAAAAACTGCCATGTGTACCATGTGTGTGGCTTTGATGCCTGAGTTTGCAGGCAGCACTAAGGCTGAGGAGGTGGTTTTAATGTCATAAAACTCTCATCATTTGAATATTCACCTCATGGTCTTCATTTTTACATGTAGTTTATCTATGACTGCATGTTTGTATATATGTAAAAAAGTATATATATAAGCATACATATAAACATATATATAGTTATAGGTAAATATAAACATGTGTGTATTTCCACACATGAGTTTCTGTGTCTATTTGTTATGAAAGGAGACTGACTTTGAGGCAGCATATAAATGAGGTAGTCAACAAAGAAACAGATTTTGTAACCAAATGAGAACATGTTTTTGTGACATGTCTTTCCTGTCTGCAAAATGTATTTTCTCTGGTTAAAGATGTGTCAGGGTTTTTTTTGAAGAAGATACTTCTGTTGAAAAAAATGTTTGTTTGCTTTTCCAAAGTGAAAATGTAGTGAGAAATTCTGGTATGAACTAAAATGGACCATTACCCCAACAGAACTGGAAAATGACAGTGTCAGTGCAACTTGCTTTTCTCTTTTTCCCTGTGTTTTCTCTTTCTATTTCCTTTGTGCATTCATTTCTTTATTGAGTGATGAAACATATTGCAAAAAAATAAGATAGCAATAATAGCAGAAAGACAGGAGGAACAGAAGAAAACAAGGAAATAAAAGGGAAATTATTTTTTTCCCATTTTTTTGTGAAGTCTTTTTTACTTGCAGAATAGATGTCTGTTGAAAATTTTCAAAACTTTCACATTCTTAGCATGTTGCTTACTTGTAATTGGGACATTACTGATGACAGCTTACCACAGGCACATATTTGCATGTATGTATTCTGCTGTGCCAAGTTGGTAATGACATTTATTCTCTCTTCTATTCATTTACACCAGTCTTATGTTGCTACTGATTAATTCTGTAATTTATATCAGTAAAATCAAGAAAAGAATTAATTTCAGTGAAGCATATATCATTACTAAGTATAATTACATATAAAAACAGTATATGTGCATACATGCACACACAGAGTAGTCTGTTCTGATTTATGAGATGACATTGCAATACAATATGGCAAATCTGTGTACACTTTGTTTGTCTCTTCCAATATGTGCTAAAATTATTGTGAAGCCAAATACAGTCTACCCACCACGGTGGCATTGCATTAAAAATAATCTTTCATTTGTTTTTGTCATTTACAGAGCTAATGGTCAGCAAATTTGTACATCCTGCCTTTTTTTTTCTTAATGAAATGGAAAAGGGATGTGTGCTACATAAAAAAGAAGTTTTATTAATGTTTCATAAAATGGTTGCTACAATCAAAGGAACTGCTATGAAAATTAAATTACTGGGCTGACTCTGAAAATCAGCATAATATGCTCTGTTTAATTCAGTCATGCTAAGATGTTAGATTCTCCTTCATTCTCTCAGCTTTCTCTCTCCTTCACCTGGGGGCATCTGCTGATGAGTCTCTTCTAGAGGTTGTTTAATGACTATTTTACAGCAACTGTCAGCTTTCTAAAGCCCAGTGGCACTGGGCGTCACTGTATTACCAGCCTTTTTACACAATTTGCCTGACTGTAAATCTGAGCTTTAAAAGTACAAGGAAACCTCTTATTTGATTTAATGACTGGCTGATGGGGGTCGATTAATCATTTTATGCTTAGATGTTTCACTCATAAAGGTCATCTTCTATTTGTTTACTCTTTGCTTCTCCTCTCATGGCCAATGAAGACAAGGTGAGAAATTGAAAGTATCACACAATTGGAGCTGAGTGGCTTGGAGGATTGTTATTGTATATAATTGATATCACAGGAAATCCCAAAGGCACCGTTCAGAATCAGGGCTCCATTGTTCTAATCACTGTATAAATTCCCAGGGATACATGGTGTGATCTCTGGGATATGGATGATCTAATTTATGAGAAGGCGCGATGGGTGTGCTGAAATAATACAAAGCAGAGTAAGAAGGCAAGGACACCCAGTGAGAGGAACACTCACAGGGGTTCTGCGCAATTTTTAAGACAACAAGAATCATAAAGTTTAAAATAAAATCTCCTTTAACCACCGAGGATGATTAACCATGAAATAAAAGGCCATGAATACACCATGAGTAATATTCCCAGAAGAACAGATTTTTCTTTTTCCAAAGTGACTTAGGTACTTAGAGCATAAATTTCATCTACATTCATTGAGACATTTTACAAAACTTGTACAGCGAATAGAAAAACAGATCTTATTTTTAAAATCTGCTATGATTGTGTGCCTCATTGAAAATTGGTGGGACTTAAGTTCTCACTGAGTACAATTTTTCAAAAGCCTGTGGATATGATAACATCTACAAAGGAAAATGATAAAGAGCTACATGTATGATTTTTTAGCTAACTCAACAAAATTTTTGCTGGGTCAAATTGGGAGAAAATATACCCTTTGTACAAGAATCAGTCTTTATTTCAACAGTGCTGTTTGTCCAGTATCACTAACTGAATTTCTGCTGTTTAACAGGCTCGGAGACCACGTCTCTTACTTCTGAAGTAGAGCAATGTCCTTTCCGACCCCTCAGTGAGTTCCTTGAGAAGAGCATAAACAGCTATTTCCTTCTTTAATTTTGTAACTTATCGACTCTACTTGGTGGATTGTAGAACCTAGTGCCTTATATATAGTCTGAAACCCACTCTTGGTACAGAAGTCATAGCATTGGTGAGATGTTCCCTGCAAGTGTGAAAAAGTAGAAATGGCTGATCTTTCTATAGCAACTGAATTTTCATGCAACTTGAAACAGGGGTGAATTAAGTTTCATGAGCTTAATACTTTGAGGGTTTATGTAACAATTTGAACAGTAGGTGAACATCACAGGCCACCTTGATACCAGTGCAGGAAGACCCCAAAGCAGGTCTCTTCCCTTGCTGTCAGTGGGTAGTTGTGTCATTGCCTCCATCGGATGCAGCATGACTTGGTGCAAACATACTTTATTAATTAATGCGAGTTTGCTTAATTCCAGAATTTTTTGCCGATTTGGCATGGAGAGAATATTGTAAGAGTCACAGAGAAGATAGATTGCATATTTATCTGAAGGGTTTTTTAATGTATTGTTTCTTGTACCACAAATCGTTCTCCTTCTATAGACATTTCTCCTTTTTAGCTTCTCTTCCTGTCTTTGATTTGATTTGATTTCCAGTAAAACTGAAATAATTTACATCAGGAAACTGAAACTATGAGAAAAAGACAAGTGGCAAGGTAATGAAGAAAATATGAGGTAAAATTAGTGGCACCTCACACCATGTGAGGTTTAACAGCCCTCTTGGAAGTGGGGTAAAGAGTATTGCATGCTGCTTTGCATGCACCAGCAGTGTGAGAAGACTAAAACCAGCAACAGATAGGACTAGATCTAGGAGATGAAAAACACATGAATAATTTTACTTGAAGTCCAGCTGCACAAAGGAGTTTTCCAACTTGTAGGTAAAGTCACAGCTTCAATGTTTTGGTTTTGCTTTCGTATAGAAATTTTTTTGTTTCACCATCTGGGTACAGGCAGGATCTGGAAACCTGAAGTGTCTTTTCACTCCTAAGACTGAGCAAGGAGCTGGAATGTGAACCTGGCTTTTCCATGTTGCCACATTGCTAAACTACCAGTTCATATATATCTCTATTCTTTGTTCCTTGACATCTATGTAAAAATAAATGCATGTAGCAAACAAAAATGAGATATTTTTTGCATAATTTCATTCTTCAGACATTAGATAACTGTGTTTTAGCTTTTCTGTATTGAGTAGTTTTTTCTGTTCTTGTCTTTCAAATTTTAATTGGACTTTAAAGTCTTCCCCAGCCAGTTTGGTTGAACTCAGCAAGCGGTAATAATGCAGCAGTATTTTCTAGTGAAACAACACTCAACACTAAGATCTTGCTCACCTTCAGTATCTCATTTTTGCTGAGATGATTCTGTATCAGAAGAGGAAAGTCGTGGAACTAATTTCAGATTAGCAAAATTAATTTGAATACAAACAAGGTTTGGCCTATAATTTCAAAGTTATTTATAACAGACAATCATATTTGTACTAGTAAGAAAACTTGTACAGCAATTCCAATTTGGAAGAAATCCTCATAACTTCTCACTGGACAGAAGTCTCTAACTTCTATTCAGTTTATACTGGTACTCAACAAATTTCTTTGTGAACTAAAATCTTCCTTGCTTATGTATGTTTCCCTGTCTCTTCTCCCTTCTATTTTTCACAGTCTACCACAAAAAGTAAAGAAAACTTTCCCTCCTTCTCTCTGTACCTCTCAAACTTTGGTCAGTTTTGTTTTGTCTCCCTTTCACTGCTGCTTTTTTAAGAACAGTCCTGAAGGTCAGTCAATATTTTACATTTAAATCTTTGACATTTAAATTCATACAGGGAGAGAAATCAACCAGTTTTCTTTTGACTTCATTCCTTATGTTGTGCAGCTGTTAATGGATATGTCTGGAGACTTGAGCTCTAGAGTTTCAAGGAACATGAGAAAAAAACACACTTTCCCTGTGTGATCACAGTGATAAAAGCCTACTATGTTCTCTACGAAAGTCCATATTCAAAAGCATGAGCTGCTCCTCTGAAGGACAAAATTTCTATTTTTGTTTATATTATGAGGCACTCAGAAGGGTTTTTTTTTTAAATCTGGCTCTACACCATTATGGTTACCCTGGAATTAGAGAAACCTCTCACAGTCAGGATGTGGGAAAGCAGGAGGCAAGTCTGGCTGACCTGAGTGGCCAGAGAGCATGTAGTACAAGACATAACAGTGGAGATTTGACACATGCCTATCTTATTATTTTTCCATGCTTTGAGCCACATTCTGCCATACAGCATATGCTAACTGCTAACTAGTTAAACTAATCACACATCCTTCATATTAATAAACGGTCACATTGAATTGATTATTCATTGACATAGAAAAATAGCCTGTGGTGTTTCCAAGTAGCCTGTATCTTATACATCAAGTTCACTCAGTTCACATCAGTCTAAACTTCACTTTGGTCAGTGAAACCATGGTGTAGAAAAATTTCAATGACCTTTTTGTCCTTCCTGCAATTCCCAGCATTGAGGAAACACATTTCTCTGAGAAGACCCATGCTTCCAGTTGTTTTTGCAACTGTACTTCCATTCTGTAATCAAATTATTCTGAAGAAGACCTGTAAATCTCTGACAAAAGGACAGGAGATCTTTATGTTTGATAATTTGACGTGTTGCTTTCAATATCAGACTTGGGACTTGACTTAAACAGGCTGCTTCTTCCAGTAATCTTGTATTCCTTTTACACTTCTAGTAGACTTCCCTTTTAAAGATTGCCTCACTAACTAAATACAGTTCTGGAACTCTACTCTGCTGCTTGGAGATATGTGTTCTGACTTCTTATGTAGATATGATTTCATCTTTTGATCCCTATCATTTTGCAGACTTAGACTGGAGGTACTGGAGCTGTGTAGATTCCTGTTTTTCTTGTAACCATTTTGGCAGGCATGTGTCAGTTTGATCGATAATGATGTCGGGATTAGGCAGTCCCAGTGGCAAAAATGGACTCTTCTTAGGCTTTTTGCCAGATTTTGAAAGCCACTATAATGACATTCTGCCAAGCAAGCAAGATCTGAATGCTGATTGAAGCCCTTTAAAAAAGTGCAGACTAATAGGCGTTATTGCGTGAATAATAATTAGCACAATTAAGTGGCTGGCACTTTGCCTGTGAAATTTTCAGAGTGCACAATTAAAAAGCTCTACAGAGTTTTGTTGACTATTGTTAAGTATAAAATAATAGAAAGAAGGAATTACCAAGAATGATGCAATCTTGAAGACCATTCATCTGTGGCATAGGAAAAATTCTTAAGGAAGAAAGTTTCAACAGAACATATTTGAAGGCTAGACAACAACTGCAAACCTTGGTAGGAAGTGAATCCTCTGTTACGTAGATTTTTTTAAGGAAGATAAATTCTTGCATATGCAAATGTTGTAGTTGTCAAATGTTTCCCACCCATTATTTTTTAAAGATCTTAAAAGAATATCTTAAAGAGTGAAGGGGCTAGGTTAGGACACTGAAAAGAGCTAATAAACCTTTATTCTTTCTGAAGTTTATGGGCTAGGAGGAATAATGCACTTACTGAGTCACATTTGACTTCACCAAGTCATCTTTGAAGGAGTAAGTTAGGTGTAAGCACTGAGTACATTTTCTATCTAGATAGAAATATGTATAACCTCTCTAGTTCCAGAGATAAGTTCATGACTAGCTGTCAAATAAAGATAATTTTCTTACCAAGTCCTCTACTTCAGCCTTTGACATATGCATGGTTTATTATGAGCTATATATAGCATAGTAATCCATTAGCTTAACATCAGCTCAAGCAAAATACTGTTAAAATTTATGTGGGATTTAATAAGGAATTAATAGATACGAATGGCTTTATAGGAAATAAAGTCTATCAAACAAATGTAACTTAAAATAAATTACCTGTAGAAGTAAACGCAGACTTTTATAAGGCTTTTAGCTTTTAGATACCTGTTCTGACTGAACTTTATTACTAACTTGCCTGTTACAAGGATTAGAAACAGGGAAACTAGTGGGTATCTAAAGGCAACTGTCAATGAAATTGTCATTTTGAAGGGAGTGGTTTTAACAGAATGCTTCAGAGATCGGTACTTCCCCGAGCACAATTCAATATTTTCATCAGGGGTTGGGAAGTAGGTACAAAATTGCTGCTGATAAAATTAGCAGGTGACACAAAGATTGGCAAAGTGGTACATAATGATGAAGATGTCAGTCATCCCAACTCAACTGAACTGAACTCAACTGAACTGCATAGTAAACTGTGCCTTATTCAAACAAACTACATCTTCATACAAGGAAGTACAAAGTTGTAGCTCCAGGAACAGGTGTGTGGATAATGTATATGTAGGCTGGAGGATTATATTGTTAACACAGTAACTCCAAAAAAGATCTATGGTTAATTGTAGGTAACAACTCATATTCAGTGCTCAGCTCAATGTGGTGGTTAAAAGAATTAATACAATCAGTGGATCCATAAATGGAGAGATGTTAACAAATGACACAGTGTTTCTACTTTTCTGGATAAAGCAATGGTGAGACATTTTGCACTACTAAAAAAGTTATCATCTACATTTAAACACTTAGAAATGTTATTAGGAAGTTCAAATTCCATAAAAGCTCCAGAAAACTTCTGAATTTTCAAAATAAAATTTCCTTGGATAACCTGAATTCAAGAATTCAGCTCCTGAGGCAACCTGTTTACAGAACATAGATATTCACAGGTGTTTTCTGTGAGGGTGGTTAGAGACTGGAAGAGGTTGCCCAGAGAGGCTGTGGGTGTCCCCTCCCTGGAGGTGTTTAAGGCCAGGCTGGATGAGGCACTGCACAACCTGTTCTAGTGGGAGGTGTCCCTGCCCATAGCAGGGGGGTTGGAACTAGATGATCCTTAAGGTCCCTTCCAATCCAAACCATTCTGCAATTCTGTGATTTTCATGTTGAGGAAATGATGGTCATTGCAGGGTTACAAGACTAATTGAAAAAGGGCATAAGCTGAACTTTTGGCTGGTAGCTGCAGCCACATGAATGCAAATGAAAAACCCGCCACATCTTTTTTAATGGCATGGACAATTAACCAGCACAATTAAATACCAATGAAAGTCATGGCCTTTCCAGTTCTGGTGTTTTCCTAAAGTGAAAACTGAGCACATTTTGAGGAGACAGCATTTAGTCAGGTATATTGCCTTGTTCTGAGCTACAGGGGGAAAACTGTAGAAAGCATGGGTCTACATGAAAGCGCTTGCCTCTTTCACTTCATGCACAATTTAATTGGGACTTTTAGGAATATTCTTCCTTTCCTTCTCCCAGCTGTTTTAAAGAACTTATAATACATCAAAAGGGACTAAGAGAGTAATTCCTAGATGGTTCACCTGTGTTAGCTCTTTACTGCTGACTAGTAACTTGTTCTCTGAGTGAAGTTTTTTGAATAATGATTGCATGATGTTAATTGAAAAATACACACAAAATAGGATTTTTTTCCATTGCTCTTTCAGTACTGTTGAAAAATAAGACTCTCAAAGTAGATATAATTTCATAGTTAAAAATCAGGTTTTACCTTTCTTGTGGAAGCTGCTCTAGCTGTGGCTGTAAATATGCTGCCTAGTTTAATGGAAGATGCTAAGGAAACCAAGGGCTTTCCATGAACTGTTTCTTTTTCTGTTTAGAACTTCCAAACTAGATTAGTCCATGAGAGCAAGTGCCATGCTTCATTTACACACACAGATGTGATTGGCTGAAAATCCTTTTTATCTATTTTAGTTTAATAGATTGGATATACTGAAAAGGTGCTAATTATTTTTTTGTACTTTTCACAGAGGTCTAAATGTCCATAAGAACCGACTAAAGATTTCCTTCTAAAAACAGGTGTTTCTTTTGCTTACACCAGGCAATGACTGATGATCTTATGATAGATGCTGACATCTTAATGGTGGCTACTGTATTTTCTGTAGCTACTGGTTTCTCTGCTGTCGAAGTGATTTTTTTTCAAGAGTGATTCTATTTGGAATTGAAGCCAAGCTTATTAAATTAATTAATGGGGACCCACTCCTTATAATATATATGCAAATTTCCAAAGTGCAAATTTGGTTAATAAATGTGAAAAGAATTTGTGACCCTGTTCTTTGCTCTTAGCCTTCGAAATCATGCTCCCACCTGCAAACAGTTTAGGGGATGGAGAGACTGGAAAATCAAAAAGATGTCACTGTAATGTAATAAAAATAATGCAGCTGACAGATGATGACAGAGCATTAAATGGCAGATAGCAAGTAGTAAAAAAAAAATAAAATTATGCAAAATAAGCAAAGAACATCAAAGAGAGAACCTCTCATGAAGTTAAAGGCAATGAGTCACTTCATGATGAAAGAGCAGGTTAGAGGTAAGAATGCAGTTTATGAAACATTAGCAATCCCTTCACCAAGATGCAATCATATCTTGAGTATGCTGTATATGTTTGTAGTGGTAGTGAATAAGAAAAGATCTGGAAATCTTTTAACACATACACAAGTCATAAACATTAAGTTATCTACTTCAGAACACTTTAAATTGAAGAACTGTGTAAAACCTCCTTGTGCTGTACCTTCATTATATAACGTGCATGTAGTAGTCTCGTGGGAATTTAAGGAACTCATCAATATTTGTTAATCTGCAAGTTCCTGATGAAAAGTGGTATGAGGTATTTCAGCACACCTGAAGTATCAGAAGCATTAAGTACCACTTAAAAAATTCAAGATTGTAATATTTTCCCTCATGCACAGAAATAAGAAAATATTATGAAAGCTAGGATAAAAAGTCAAGGGCAAAAACATCCTAGCCCTTTGGATCTTTCCAAAGGTTTTTTCTTAAAAAAAATAAAAGCTTGAAAAGTACAGTTTGTTAATCTACATTGGTAAACAGTACAAGCAGAAAGTTGTGAAATAAAAGAACCTTTGTAATCATATAGGATCGAGGCTGGACAAGGCACTGAGCAGCCTGATCTAGTGGGAGGTGATTCGATGATCTTTAAGATTCCTTTCAACCCGAACTATTCTATAATTCCATGATTCTATGATTAAAATTAATTGAAACTCAGTCATTAAAGTGAAAATCAAACTCAGGAACAGAAATGTTCAATGACGTTGATCTTTCTGAAGACACAGTATCATTCTAGAATGGAAAATGGAAAGTCAGAATAATGCATCACTTCAGCAGGATGGAAGGTGGAAAGACAAAATCGATTCTAGAAGAGGTCTGAAGACTAGGAACAATTCGTGTCAGGTCTCAGCTCTAAATTGTCCAAGGGGTGAAAAAAGAGATAATGGAAACATAAAGGAAAATAATTGCTCTCCTATTAAATTTATTGTGTCCCACTTTGATTTAAACAAGAAAAATTAGCTCTCTAATCCTACTAGAAAGGGGGGGTGGTGGTGGTGAATTTCACTCTGACACCCATATCAGATAGGATAAAGCCTGTTCTTGGGTCTCTGTTTCTCTTTATGGACTATAGAGGGAGCTTGAATGATTAGTTTAAGCTTGATGACAGTTAACTTGTAGACAGCTACAACCAGGTGAGATGAATCTTACCCTTTGTTTTCAGTCCATCACATCCAGCCGCTTGGAAGGAGGAGGAATATCTGTCTGTAGAGATTAGAGTGGAGCCCAGATCCTGGCTGGCTTACCTGGCACTAGAAATGAGAAGTCTAAAAAAGGCTGATATCCTGAGCAAAGTAAACTGAACAATACTATCACGTGTTGCATTTTCCATTTTTTAAATATCTGAATCTTACTTTTTTCCCCATTATTCATCTAGTACTAGCCAAAAAGAAGAGCAAAGGTGGGAATGGCTTGTCCTGAAGCCTCAAAGCCACTCTCCTGAATAATTTTCACCTCTTGACTCTGCTTTATATGGCTCCGCCAGAGAGATGTGCGAAGCTTCCCTTACCCTATAGTAACATTTCAAATTGTGCCTAGGGGTATCCTTCACTTTTGAGCAGGGTTGGGTGGTAATAAAGCATTACTCATTTCCCTGCTTGCCTTCTCTGAGCCACAAGAGCAAACATATAGTCATCAAAAGCTCTGCTCAAATGTTACTGTACAAAATAAGTGAGCATGGCTTGCATACATTATCCCATCATGGAGAATGGGAATAATTTCCTTGGACACTATAAGAATATAAATTAAATGCAGAGTTCGCTTTTACATGCTTAGTACAATTTTAAATAAATGGCTGTTTGTTTAGTTACAGTGTTCTTTTTTTAAGTATAGAAGCTAAATTATTTCTTTAAATTATAAGAATTGTAGATCTATCTTTAAGGTTATATATGCATATAACTTATAAACATACAATTACAAATTTGTAATGTGCATACATAAAGAGATACATACATATCTTTAATAACTTCTCTTCAAACATTTTATTCTTACAAGATATTGAACAAAGTTTTACAGGGGAGTTATTTGTTACCCAATTCCAGTGTCTCCCACTAGAAAAGACAGTTAAAAAATCAATGCCATAACACTGTGAACATTGTGATTTTTCCCGATGAGTAAAATTGAAGAAATTTCTCCTTGAGAGCAAAAAGGCAAGCTGATTAAGTCAAAGAGGTGTTATAAACCCCAAGGGAAAACAACGTGCTTTATTTTTGAAGTATTCTCAGCAGAAGTCTGGGAAATCTTACATGTCCTCTCACCACGATCCATCATTATAACTTAGCTGTTTGCAAATCCTCAGCAGGTCATCATATTTTACACTTGCTAACCATGTAAACACAACTGGGGACTCCTAATTACTGCAGATAATCTCAAAAAAACTTTCCATTTTCATAAAGCATACAGAAAAGGCTGGGAATAGACCATTTCCCATGTCGCTGTGTTTTTCTCATGCGTATTTGTATAGCTGTCACTTTTCCAGATCTCTGACTGCAAGTGTAAAGCATCCTTTTCATACAGATATAATAGCTTGTAACAACCTTGGAGATGCTCGATTCTTGTTCTGCATACAGCAGGTGGGTTTGCTGTGCTTTTGCTAAATAGTTTAATCAAAGTGCTTCATTCTGAAGGGGCCATGAAGAAATATTGTAAACATCATCAGGGGAAGTGATTTATATTTACTTCAATTTTGCCAGGAGAAAACCTAGATTATCTTGAATTAGCAGCTGAAGTTTTTGTATATTAGAGTTTGTTGAGTATATTAAGGAGAGTGTCATGTACAAAAAAGGCAGCAGTTTCTCAGGTCTGGAGGTTCATGCTTCCCCAAACAGAATTAAAGTGCCATTTACTTATTGTTCCACTTAGGTGAAATTTGCACCAGTTGAGTTTATGACTCTGGCCCTGGAAATGCATATTCAGAGGTGTCTCAAAATTACTGGTATCCCTGAAAAATTTAATTTTGCTCCCCGAACATGAGAATCTGGAGCACAACAAAGCAGGCAGTTTTTCCCCAGTGGAAGAGGTGGCATGGGCAGACCCAGAGCAAACAGTCCATGGGAAGCCCCTTAGAGTCAGGCTGGACTCTACAGGCTGTCCAGAAGGATAGGGATGAGGGCAGCCACTGCATCCTCTGCTGTATAGATGCCAAGAGCATGATTAGAGCATGGACTAGTGCAGATCTGTGGGGTCTAGGCACAGGCAAAATTAATGAGATAGTGAGCGGTCAAGGCTGTTTATCTGGCCCCCTCCTGCCTGCTGTTACAGGCAGCTGCCTACTTCACCTCTGCCTAAAAGTTTGCCTGCCATATATCAGATTTTACACACAGAGTGGTCCCTAGAGGTGGGTATTATTTATTTATATACTAGGTAGTTGAACCAAGGATATAGCAATTATCACCTCTTACAAGCATGTTTTAGGGAAACGGATGAATGTACATTTATTCCACATTTATTCTACATACACTTCTTACTGGGATAAAAGTTTAATGCAGTCAAACGTGAGGTGTGAAGCATGGTGCGTGTTAGGACAAGAAAGAAGACTTCACTGCTTGCAGATCAAATTTACTATGCCAGGGTGTTGAATGCATTCTTGTAGGTAGAGCACGGCTCGGCATAGGAAATCACTTTGCCATTCCATGGGCAACCACACTGCAAAAATCACATTTGGCAGCTATTGTGGTAGTGGTTATATTTCAGTTGTTCTAAAATTATTTTCATGAGGTTAAGAAAAAGCTGTATAGAAGCATCTGCTCCTCGGTTATCTGTGACTTCACCATATGAATGTTGAGGCATCAGAGCTTGTTTTAGAGGTTCTTCTGTCCTCTGGATCTTTGGATTGTTGCTGCTGGTTCCTGACAACTCCACTGGAGGTTACTGTCATCTTAACTGTATTCATAGAAATACACATGGAAATACAAATATACATATACATACACATATGTGTGTGTAAGTACATGGACACAAATACATATTTGTATGTATACACATAAATGTGTGCATAGCTGTTTCTGTGTTTAACTAGATCTGTGGAATGCTCTCTTCTCTCTCTTGCTTGTTTGCTTATTTCTAAGGGATAGCAGAGAAAGGCTGGCAGTTTGCGTGGAAGAAACAAAGTGAGATAGATCCAGGCCATGGGAGCTGGGGTGGGGAGAAGGACAAGAGATCTGTTCAAGTAATTGTGCTGTTGGATGGGATGGGATGGGATGGGAGAACAGTATACAGCATGGAAGACATGCAGCAGTCACACGTGTGCTTAGAGGACACACTGTAAGTTTTACAAGGAGTGTTTGTGCAATAATACATATTGCTATTCTGGGCCAGATTCTGCTTTTCAAGTACCTGTCTTTCTCCAGCGTTTCAAGAGAGCCATTTGAATGAATAATAGCAGCAGAATAAGAATCTCTGCTTTTTTGTCTGCCTTTCTTTTCATCTCAGCAACAGAAATTTCACCATTAAGGTTTTGCTGTGTTCAAATCTGCCTGTGATGAAAAGATTTATATTTGTGTTTAGAAATACAGAGACATATGGTGAATGTGAGAGCTGGTCAGCAATCAAGAGTGATTGATTCAGGTTTGGTCTATCAATTAAGTGACAGAGCACTTTTAATCTTTCTTTTTCTTTATTATTTTATTTTAAGCTTGGGACTTCACTGCAATGTTACAGCTCCCTTAACTATGCCTGTGACAGCTGACTTGTACCCATAAAGTTTGGTGCATTGATCTATCAGTTCAGCTACTTCAGTTAGTCTTCTTTGTCATAAATATGTCTGAAGAGCTGTGACTTTTTTCCAACCTCACCAGACTTATCCTTATTTAGGGTGATCTAATATGTAGAGTGATGTCTGCACAAGCAGTATAATATCTGCCTTGAATAACCACACTTAATTCACAGGGAGCAGTATGGCTGCGTGGCGACCTACAGTTAAGAGACTTATCGTTGAAGCATTTCCCTACTCACAGTAGAAAGAGGCACTGGTTAATAAGAGTTCCCATCATTTTTTCCCAGGGGAAGGGGGATGGGAAGGAGCAATGGAGGAGGTCTACATTGCTGCACCAAATAAAACAAAGGGGAAAAAAAAAGTAGAAGAAAAGCAAAGCTTCTTCCTTGTTCACATTTTTATCTTATGTCTTTTGGATTCATTCCTTACCTTGTGTCAGTTTTGTGTGCTGACAGCAATTCTCAGCAATACACAGTCGCATGGCAAGATTAACTTTAAATCCTCCCCTCCTCCTTCCCCCTCCAGCCCCTGCCTGTCATTGTCTGCTCTTGAGTAAGCAAAGTGAATGTGGTCAGAGCAGTGTCGGACTGTGTTTTTCCATTCTCAAGGGCAGCCACCCTTCTCATCAGCAAATCCATGCTAGCTGCTAAGGCTTCATATATTAAACTGATTTTCAGTCGTGAGGTTAGTTTCTCACTGGTGAAGCACTCAGCATAATAATACTTTACACCTTGTACTTCAGCAGTCCTTTCTAAACACTAATTTAGCCTCACATCCCTCACATCCTTCTCTGAGGTAGGTCAGTATTATCCCACCATATGAATGGGGAAGCAGAAGCCTGCAGAGGTTAAGTGACCCATCCAGAGTCATGGAAGAAATGAGTAGCAATGCACAGAACAGAAAACAAAGCCTTCCCCCCCACCCAAGCTCATAGGCTTGTATGATGCAGTTGGAGAAATTATCAGGTGTTCAAACAAGATTCGTAGCAAAAACCACAGAAAAAATAACAAAAAACCTTCTTGGGGGAAAAGGGGACACTTTATATTCACTGTTTTCAGATGAGATATCTGAGGTGAGAGAAGAGTTAAGAGATTTCCTTGAGATCCCACAGGCAATTCTTAACAAACACAGAAATTATGTGTGTAGCACAGGCAAGAAGAGACACTGTAATTAAATAAGTGACTCCTCTGATTGTGTTATTAAGCACAAAGAAACTAGAAGACAAAAGGAGTGTAACACTCAGTGCTGAACTTTTAGAAAACCAGTTTCCATTTTTATTTGATCATAGCTCCTTTGTTTGACTTTCACTTTACTAATTTTTTTACTTGTCCTTTTGTTTTCTTCTGACAGTAGATATTTTAATTATTAAATTCCTTGTTTTCTTAAGCATGTCAATTGTCTTAATCATTCTGTTTTGTCGCTTCTTTCTTTTTATCTGATTTCTATTCCACATCAATACCTGGTTTCTGATTTTAAAATGCCTCATATATTTACTTGCATTTTCTGCCTCTCTAAATCTTCATTGTGTATTGATCCTCATCTCCAGTCCCTACCATTGGTTGTTGAATTCTGGAGAACCATCTCTCTTCAGTATATTTTAACTTAATTATGTTTGTTATTTCCAGTCTCTCTGTCAATTTGGACTGACATTACTGAAAATTAAAAAAATAGAACTCTGAGATGAGATCTGTACAGAAGATGAACCTTGCACAGAAAATATACTCTTGTCTCTCACAGGGTCATGCAGGATTTTTATATGTTATTATTATTTACGTTATGCTATACTATTATTATATAGTGTTTATATTATTGTAGCATCCTTTTGATGCTACTCCTATTCATATTAAATAGCTATTCCTATTAAAATGGTGTAGAGTTTCTATAGACATCATGTCTATAGACATTATGTCTTTAAAAAAAAATTATGTGTGGGTTTTAGCTGTTTTAGAACCTATTTTATTTCTTTACACTTAAAACCAGCTGTTAAGAATTGATATAAATCTGAAATCACATTCACGTCTTTTCCAATTCCAATAGGCTAACACTTTGGTTAAGTAATATTGTATGAGAGTTCCATGACTAAACTTTTTGTTAAATGTAGGAGTATTTCCTTTTTGTGACTTCAAAAATTTTATTGTTTCCCTTTTACTTTTGATGCCAGAGAGAAGAAACACAGTGCTTTGTTCATACCTATGTACAGTTTGTTTTTACTATTATTATCAGTCTTTTGAAGTAATGGTCTAGTACTATCTTAAACAGATCACCCAGACTTTCTCAATTTCTCCTAAAGTAAATTTTTCCTAAGCCCTTCTACCACTTTGCCACTTACAAAACAAACCAAAAAAAACCCCAAAACCAAACAAGGTGTAGGAATATATATAATCATATGAGGATCAGATGCTAATAACATGTTGTAAACCAATACTTCCAAAAGCAATCAGTATCTTTTCCTTAATGTAGCTGAAAAGCTTTTCTGGGGTTTTTTTGACCCTAATAGAAAACCAAGTGAGAGCCAAACTCAGATCCCCAATATTCCTGTCTTCTCCTCCACTTAGCTCACTAGGTCATGACTCATATGATAACCAAGATCTCAAAGAACTAGTCATTTGTTCCAGCTGGTACCTAAATACAACAAACTGCATTGATCCAACAGACTGAGTTTATGGCAGATCTAAGGAGGTACTTTCTAACATCAGCTGCCAAACACAAAACTCCCCATTGATTGTGTGTGGAGTGTCCCACAGCAGAGTTTTGGCATGTTATGGCTCCCCAGTTATCCCACAGTGGAAGAAATTCAAGGAATTTGTCTCTGACCACAGAATTTATGAGGCCATGCAGAAGTCCTTGAAGGGCAGGGAGCAGTTCAGAAGCCTGTTGGGTTTCTTCCTTTCTTTTTGTTTTGTTTGCTCTCTTTTGGGACTTCACATAAGAAGAAAGAGGGAATTCTGGAAAGTTTTCAGCTCTAGTCTACCTCTGTCTCCACTGCATTACTGAGATAAACTCAGGCTATCCTCGATGGGAACTGAAGCAAATGTTAAGTACTTTCACATCATTACAGATGGGATTTTTTGCATCTTCTGATATAGTAATGTCCCATTCAGTAGAATTTTAATAATACATATTTAAATGTACTTTTTCCTGCAATTGAACAGGGTTTTTTTTCAATTCTCAAACATTTATGCCAAAGATTTTTTTTGCCTACAGGGTGTGAATTCATAGCCAAAGCACACAGGATATTTGCAGTTATCTTCTTTGGTGGTAGTACTATTTTGATCCTGTATATATTGCTTCCATCATCAAATCTCAAACTCTTTTCAAGAAATGTTTCTCCACCTGTAATCTGTAAAGTATTTGTGATCCAAAAAGTATTCAAAAGCAGTCCAGAAGAAATCCCTGTAATTTCCCTCCTCTACATTACTGTGTAACTGCAGAAGGGAAATATTACATAACTAATCTAATGCTAAATACAATCGTTCCTACATACCTGAGCAAGAAAAATAATGGAGTAAAAATTAAAAGGATATTTTAAGTTTCATTTTCCTTTTATTTAATTGTAAATGAAAATCATTGTTACACCATTAGAGGAGGTGGGCTCAATATCTGGTCTTTTTGCTTTTCTGAGCAAAGTTGAGTCCAGCATAACAGTAATAATATTCAGAAGCTCATATCTTAAAGAAATTATGGTCATTTTCCCTGTTTTACAAGTGACAATAGCAAAATAAAATTAAAAGTGTGTTTGTAATATGGACATACGTGTAAATGGTGTCTGCTTTCAATGGACCTCTCAAATGAAAATGGGACAGTTTTCACAGTTTAAAAATTGTATTTGAAGCAGTTTTATGAGGATAAATAAATACATGTTCATTTCAGGATTGGTTTTGCAGCCAGTCACTCTGTTTTAGAACTTCAGGCTCATAATTTATTCCACTTAATGGCAGGCACTCTTGCTGCAGGGCTGTATGAGCAGCAGAGCCACAGCCACCTATGGGGTTGCTGCATCCAGCAAGCCAACAGAGAGGTGAGCTACATGCCCCGAGGTCCAGCCAGTAGCAAGTCTAAGAGTGTATTCCCAGTATGTACATAGCATTCATTCCCACATATATACACTCAATGCATACATATATATGCACACGTGGCTGGCCACATGGATCACCCCAGACAGAACACAGCACTCATGCAAATACAGGACGCCCTCAACCTATTCCTCTCTCTGGCTGAGCAGAATGAAAGGCAATGGAAAAAATATGCGACTATATACAATAGGTATGCTCCAGCAGACAGTCCATCTGGTAGATGGCATTGGAACTTAGTTTCCTCAGTTGGTGGCACTTGGATGTACAAACCCCCTGGGTCTACAAGCCTCAATCCAATAGCCAGTACAGACTCCTCTCACTCACAGATAAACACACATACAGGAGATCCCTCCAGTAACTTGCCTTAAATGTCCAGTTTATCAAGTAGGTGGCTTCTGGACTGCCTGGTGTCCCAGTGGACTCACACACGTGGAAACAAGTCTCCCTGGTACCAGGCTTTGATGGCATATTGCCCTGGACTCTCTTTTCTATACCAAAGATTCAGCTGTTTTCACTACAGATCGAGTGCTTTACATTTGCAAATGGTTCCCCTGTGTATTTTAATTTCTTCTACATCAGTCACCTAGTCTTTTATAAAATATAGAATAAACTCAACACACATCTAAGAATGTTGCAGTGTTACTTTTTGATGTGTCAAGATGGTGCTTTTTTTTAACTTGTAAAAGATCAATGGTATCACGATATGCACCTAAATACATTATAGGCGTAGCAGCCTAAACAAGGAAGTTTTCACAGTTCAGTTTTACATGAAACATTACATATAGGATGCTAGACAAGTCTGCATGGATTTCATGAGGATTACTGTAATCAGTGTTACGTTTTATAGTTGTGCAACTTAAGCTCATGTCCTCAGACAGCTCACTTCCAGGCAAGAAGATGCATGCATTTGCTCTTAAATAGGAATCCAGTTTATTTTTGTCCTTGTCTAATGATATGGGCCAGTAAATTTAATCTCATTTCTTACACCTGTGCAAAGACACTTGGGCAGGTAGTCCCAGAGGAAAAAAAAAAAAAAATGAGATGACTTTCAGAAGTAATAATTCAACCAAGGTTATAAAACATCTCAATATGTATGTTCATTCAGTCTGAAATCAGATGATGAAATCCAGTTTAGGTTCAGTTCCTCAAACTCATCTTGGTTTCTATTCCTTCTCTACTGACTCTGGTTATCTTTTAATACATTTATTGTTTTAATTCAAGCATTCTCTCATTTAAATCTAATTTTTGATTTTTTTTCTACTTTCTTGGATTTTGTTTTTTCAGTATTCATCTACAGGATATAGTTATTAAATGTGAATTCACATGTGATTGAAATCAAGTGTGTCAAGGCTGTGGGATGTATCTGTTGGATATGCAGTGCAGTATTGTAGGAAACCCACATACTGTAATAAGAAAATTCTCTGTGTTGTGAACCTGAGGTTCATATAAATGCCATCCAGAGCTGTTTCCTTCACTGTTATATACTTTGCTTTAGCACAGTCCTTGTTTTCATAGTAATGACAGCCTTGTCATTATGGCAGAGACCAGGAAATAACAAGGTTTGAATTCCACTGCTTTCACTTCCATACATCCTTGAATGAGTCACTGAGACCTATTTTATAATGTGATCAAGAGGCATGTGGTTACTTTGGTTTGAGAAATCAATCTGAAATCCTACTACTCCATTATCCCAAATTTATGAGCACATTTGGAAAATGCCTGTTTTCTTTTTCTGATTTTCTTGTCTGAAAAATGGAGATGATGGTAATAAATAGGTACACTGAAGAACTGAAAGCTAAACCAGAGTCTTGCAGGCTAACTCAGATTTGTAGCTAAGTTGAACTATCTATATATTTTTGTGGACATGAATGTTGATATTCTTTTCATTTTCAAAGATTTTTTCTCAAAATCAATAATTTTCCTCTAATGTTTTCTAAATTCAAACTACTGTATGTCCTAATACTATATCTTTTGTCCTTGTCTAAAGTAAGGGCACTAGTGATCAATACTTATTGTTTAATTTCAGAAATTAAAAGAATTTAAACTGTTACTAGTTTTCTCCCAAGAAATTGCAGAACAATTTGATCTCACAATTACCTCTTCTACAGGCGAGAAGTAAAGAAATTTAAACAAATTATTTGAATCTTTCCATTAAATTATACTAGATCCCAGTACTGTCCTATTGTACTGTGTCTGGAGCCCAAGGTTAATTTCTCTCTCATGGCTTGATCGGAGAAGGTGGACATACTCTGTACAATGTCAGAAACACAAATTAGCATGACTGGGCACAATCAATACTTTGTGCTAAGAAAAGCTCAAGGCAAAGATAACAAGACTGAAGGTGTGCTGGCAGAATGAAGTAGGAATCTTAGCTTGTCAGTCCTCACTGTCCAACTTTTATCATTAGCATAATAAAACCCGTAATATGTACACTAATAGAGTGTACTGTTTCACTAGATATTACAAGCTTCATAGACCAGAAAGTGGGAAATATTAGATGGCAGTGTGAATGCAGAGAGTTTAGGTATTTTGGCATCAGATGCTAAAATTCTTACAATTCTGTACAGTAAAAAACAGAAAACAGCAAAGATGGAGCTCTTGAGCAACATGACAGTGGTTGAAAAGGAAAGCTGCTGCAGAGATTTGGAAGAGCTGCATGCATTGTCTTTTCATATAATACCATTTCATATCCATTCCATGAGAAATACAGGAACAGCCAAGATTGAGTAAGGTTCTTTCCTCCACATGCTTCTAAAACATGAGGTCTACTTTCTGCTTCCGTAGGCTTGATTTCTGTAAATCAGACTATTCTGTCTCTTATTCAGGTAGTCCAGCTCAGCCATCTCTAATTCCTCTCTGCTGATCAGTGATGAAGTGTTTTGCTCTCAGTGGTGAGTCAGACCATCCAAGCTCATGTCATATGGGTTCCAAAATCACATAGACAGTCCTACACAGCTGCAGGGACTGATGCCAAATTTATCCTCTTTCATGGTAATCTCATTAGTACCTAGCTATGAGAACATGTAACTCAGATGTAGAGCATGGTTTACTCGACAAGAAAAAGGCTATTAATTTATCGTGATAGATTGCATCTCATCCAGAGTCCAACTAATGTTAACTTCTACTTGCTTCTACTATTTCTTTTTTAAAAAGAAAGGAAAGTGAATAATAAGATTTTTAAAATGCTAATTGAGATTTCCATGAAAGCAGAGAACAAAACTATGGACAAATTCAGAGTAAATTCAGCTCTTGAAAGCTTGCACTTAATTTTCATTCTGAAGCTTTTTTTAGAATCTGAGTGATCAGAGTTTCATCTGGAGTGGTGAAATATTAGGACTATGACAGCATACAGGGATCACCTGTTTCTTTCAAATATGTGCATGCAAAAAATTTAACTGTTCATGAAAGAACAGCAGGTTTGGATTTTTAGGAGGGGGTTGTGCGGTATTTTATCCTCCCCATATGATAAACTTGTATAAGAACAAAGACTAAAGGTTTTGAACTATTTGATCTTACTCCTAGCATTTATGGGTTATCCTTCACTAAAAGTCACTTGATTTCAATACTTCAAAAAATGGGGAGCTGTCATAAAACCAGAACAAACCCTCACTCACCCAAAACCTCAGCAAAATAGTCCAGGATCCCTTTTGAAAGCATAAGATATCTTCTGAAAGCATCAGACTACACAACTATGAAGAGACTAATTTATTTACAAGGTTTTTAAACATTGCTAAATTTTAAAAGCACAGCAACTTGAATTCTATCATTCACATCTTTCCAGCCTTCCCATCCTTGTGTCCACATGGTTTACCCCCAAAGAGGAACCACTCAGGAGGTAGCACCATGTCTGCAGGTATACAGGCATGTGTTCTGATACACTGCATTGCCCATAAAAAATATAAATACCTGGGACAGACTAGCCTCCCTGCTGTGTGCAAATACTAAATAGTGTCAGTGAGTTCAGCTTGCTGGAGGGATTTATTCTGTTTTACCAGATCAAGATTGTCTAAAAATATCAGTTCTCTGACTGCAAAAAATAACCTTTCATAGCTAGAATATTTCATAAAGACAAGTGTTTGTTTTGCATTGCTTTGTGAAGGTCCAAGACCCAGAAAACCATCTGGAAATATCCAAGAATATAAATTGATAAATTTAGAAGGAGTTTTTGCTGCCAAATGTTCCTCTTTGGCAAAATGTTTCCATAATAACCAACAGAGGAACCTCTTTATCCTCTAAAACCAGTAAACAAACAAAAAGCTCTAGCAAACAAAATAAACTATTTCTTTGAATTCATTTTTAACCAAACTAGCATGACATAAATAAAACCTTTGAATGGCTACTTTTTCATGTAGAAAGACATTTAAATTTCACTTCAACACTTAATTTATCTTTTTTGGTTTAGTTTTCAAAAAGGAGAATGAAACCACACCTTGTAAAAATCAGAATGAACACTTCCATGTCTCTGAATTAGCATTTGTAGACTAAGTTTGAAACACGTTTTTAATTAAGCGGAGGAATTCTGAGATATTCCTTTTTGGCATTCCAGTCTACAGATTAATTCAGTTATAATAATCATCCTTAAAAAGTTAACTCCTCCCCATGTACCTTACAGCACTATGATTTGAAGCCTTTCATGAAAGCTGATATTTAAATCTATCAAATTCAAAAAGGAAACTGAGCAATGAACTTTTATACTTCCATGAAATACTGTTAGCATGGTGGTACTAATCAAAATGATGGTAGCTTTTTTCCTCAATAAATCTATGCGACTAATTCAGAAGAAAAAAGTTCTACCCTCACCAGCCCTGAAAACTAAATTCAGCATACAAGCTTTGAGAACATAGTGAGAGCTGTATTTTTAGCACAGTTAAAAGTAATTCGGTTTTCATTCAAATCTTTCAAGGACTTTCAAAGTCCTTAGAAAGACTTACAGAATCAATGGCTTTTAGATCATTTTACAGAAGTGAAATACTGCTCTTATTATTAGTGAATTAGCTAATCTGGAATACTGGAATACAACTTGTAAAATTTTTTTACATCATAGAGCTCTCCAGAGATAGTAGCATTGTTTTGTACTTCCACTGGATATTTCTTCTCTTTATTTTTAATATTTTACACATGGAAAAATTCAGCTTTAATCAACATACTCCTGACTGTGTCTGTAGGATCTCTGGTCACTAAAAACTTCTGTGGGTATTTATTTCTCTAGCTCATTGGTCCAGAAATCCACTGGAAGTCTTTGATATATTCCTGGGTAGAATCACTGTCTCCTACTTTATAAGTACCTTAAATATAGTTTTGACTGAAAAATTTCTATTTTACAGCAATCCTTGAAATAAATGCAACCAAAATACAACAGAGTTTAGATACCATTTTCATTCAAAGTTCTGATGACTAAATTCTGCCTTTTTCTAAGGCAAAGAAGGGAAAAGATTCACATTGCCTACTTTCAAATGTCTAAAAAGCAGTTGTCTGAGTTATTTACTTCATGCTCCCCCTTATAATCAATGAACAGAAGCAGGTAACTCTAAAGAGCAATTCATCTTCTTCTAAGATAGGAAGGATGAATGTGTTTTAGGTGTGCCTATTTCTCTCTGCTGACTTTGAGGGTGGTCAGGGATGACTAACTCAGATGAATAATTTTTAGATGTCTAAAGTTAAGTGAGATGAATCCCATCCAATAAGTGTACACATCTTTTTCTTCCTGTTTCATCTCTTTTTCAAGGGCTTAATGGCAATGGTGTCTAGGACAGAATTTAATAATTAGGGATGCATGTGTGTGTATTTGAAATGAGAATGCTCTTGACACATTTATACAGGTAGATCTGCCCTCTCTTTTTCACACTTAAGGCAATGCCTTTTCCAGTCTCACTCTACTACTTCCTTAATGACCCTGCAAACCCAACAAAGTGTTTGTTCCTCATCCAACTGGACAGTCAGGGTGCAGGTGAAAAATGAATGTAGGAGTGAGAGACGAAGTGTCTAAACAACACAAAACAGCCAGTGTGAAAGAGAAGAACTACTCTCTTGGTCCTGAAGTCTGAGAAGAAGCACTTGCTATATGAAGGAGGTTGTAAACCTGAGGCATGGAGGTTGTCTGCAGGGCAGGACTGAACTGGATCTTACTGACTGTGAGGCAGCCATCTGTGGTTTGTCAGAAGCACCTGTAGATAAACTGAGGGAAGCTGAAGGATTCTGCTCTGTTTAGTCCCTTTCAGATATAACTATGTTTCCAAAATACAGATTTTTAAAATAAGCCAATAGCTTATGGCAGTAATAACAAGTAATGGCCCTCCTAACCATTTTTTCCATATTTAAATACTTTACTAAAAATTATACAATAAGCTTCATACTGCTCTTGATATACACTCATTGCACAGTCTTAGTTATTTGGCTCTAAAAGTCTGGGTTTTTTCAAATTTGGTGCTTTAAAAAAATTATAATGATATTTTTTTAATATTGGAAGATTGAATTTACAGAATGAAAGTGTACAATTCATTCATTTTCTTTGCTGTTTTCATTGGAGCAGTAATTCCCTATTAATGCTTTTAATAAAATGTAAAATCGCTATTATTATAAAGACATTATCATTATGCCAATAGTACTCTAAAAGAATCACATCTCTGATACGTATGCTAAATAAGCCCGATGGGAAAAGAAATGAACACTGAACTGCTGCCATATGTCAAATTAAATCACCTGAGTGACCTTGTAAGAATGGCTAAGACCATGTTCCAGACCCTGTGACTTGCTGAGTAGTAGGGATGAATTTAGGTATTATTAATATAAGGTTTTAATAAAGTTGCCTGACTACGTTCAATTTGCTCTTTGAGTCTTTCAAAAAAAATTACCATAATTACCAAAGCTCATAGGCCCTAGGGCTTAAAAATGACCTCTTGTTTGTTTTCAGTGAAAAACAGTAGAGGCAGGGAATCAATTTAAATCAATATTTTCAGTAGAATTGAATAGAGAATTTACCAGAATGCCTTCTTACTCTTGCCTTTTCACATGTTGGGCACCAAGTGCTGCTCATGCCTATATGTAAATCCATCTCCTTGTAACTTTAGCAAGATGTGCCAATTAAATCTAAGCTGGCTGTGGGGAGTCCAGCTACACTCTTGATCAACTTGAGTAAATATTTTCCACTGACTGCAGTGATGGCAGCAGTAGTTCTACATTTCACAAAGCACTTACTGGGTCCTCAGTTTGTCAAAGTACAGCATAACTCTCAAAATAAAAAACAACCCTGAGTGTTCTCTTTTTGCAATTAATCCAGCTGCAGCATTGCACTGCAGTTTTCAGGATATAAACAAAAATTTTAGTTCTGGGAGATGTTATCTCTCTTGAATTCATGTAGGTTCACTGAGACCAGTGGAAGGAAAAGCTATGAACAAGAGTGGAGTGGTAAACAGCTGTCCTAGCCTTGAACAACAGTATTTCCTGTCCTTAAGGTTGTAGTCCTTTATGTTTTCATTTCCTTTCAAGGGTTTGCTGTTGAATCCTAAAATAAGATTTTCTGAATAGGGAAAAGAAAGTGTTTAGCTAATTGAAATGATGTTCAAGATTTAAAGTAATTGTCTTATTCAGTAGTGCGAAATAACCAACAAATACCCAACTTAATTACTCAGTATTTCAAAATGTTCTTTGAATAATGATTGTGCTCCAGGACCTTGAGTTTAGGCCATTAAAGTGCCCTTTCTGCCCAACTAACCACTGAATGCTTTAGGGAGACTCCTATTTTTACTGATTAGCAAACCTCTATAATCTATTTGAGAATACAAGTGACATCTTTCTTTGAGTATCCAGGACCCGTGACCTCAGGGAGATGTGCTGTGTCACAGGCTTGACTGATAGAAAGGCAATATTCCTCCTTCAGACTCTAATTGGAACTACTCAGAGCAACTGAAGAATTGAGCAACTCCTTATTATTCCTTTTAATGGCCTTTTTGCATTTACAAATAATTTATCAGAATCATCCTCAAATGAGAAATGATAATAATAGCAAAGATATTTGGCACAATATGTTTGGCTTGTTATCCAAAGGCTTTGTACAGAGGCATCAAAGTACAGGGGATGATGTCATACCCTGGAAAGGGTGCAAAAGGGGAATCTTTCTTAATTTCTGGCTGACTTCCCAGGCTTTCTCTTGGTCCTCTTCTACCGGAATCTGTCACAGCGCTTTCTGTCACAGTTGTAAAATACTTTCGGAGAAACATAAAGTTTTTATGAGAGGAATGATAAAAGAGATGACTTATTCTAGGGCTGGGGGTTAATATTTGCACTTGTGAGATGACTTTGAGAATTAAAAATAAGAAGAGATTGAGGAAGAAAGTCTGAGTCCTTTATTTCCCCTTGCAGTTAATCAGAAGACACAGCCACAGCTCCACAATCTCTCTTCTACAAAATTTAAGATACTGAGCTATCTTCATGGGATTCTGAGCATGTTTGCTTTATCAGTATACAGACTCCTACTGTTGATTATATTCTGTTTAACATTTTGGAATAGGATGGAAGGAAGGAAGGAAGGAAGGAAGGAAGGAAAATCTGCGTTTAAAATTATAATATATTTTATTTCAAATTTGGTGATGAAATATCTAACCCTTGAAGACACTGGTTATACCAACTCATGCATTCTGGCTCAACTCACACAGCAGTCTCTACAAAATGACTTATTCTTTTTTAACAAACAGGACTGTCTCAGAGACAGAATACTTTTCCCCCTTGTGTTTGCCCTTTTCTTGTAATATTTGCTTGGAGCCACCTAATGGGAAATGTCATTGAGGTTTTGAGTACCTTCTGAAGAATGGGGACATTAAGATACCAAAACTGCATGCTGTCAAAAACTATTTTAAGTAGTTCAGTTCATCAAGTAATACAGTATATAGAAGTGAATTTAGAGTACTTTTTATGTTACAATGAACAAGGAAAGACTCTAATACCTGTGATACACTTGGCTTTTTTTTTTCCAAGGAAGGACAGTCTTCTAGTTCTTGAAGTTTATTAAAGCTTTAAGCTGTCAGGTTATTACTGTCAGTTTCAAGAAAGGAGAGAGCTACTGATGTAAAATTAATTTATTGAATAGAATTGTTTTGCCCCAGGGGAATAACATCACCATTTAATTTAATTTCCCCATCATATTGTCTCATTTGCAGAGGAAAAAAATAACTTTCCTTTTTAACAGAGTAAAGTATGTTATGCTGAATGGTGAATTTGTCCTTACAGTTTTTCTTTGTTCTAGATCATCCATTGTCATAAGGATATTTCAGACTCCCTGTGGCTTCTTCTTACTGCATTTTTTGAAAATATTGCATTGTAAAACTTCTCTCAAATGTCCAGTTCTGAGCTCCTTGGTTGACAGATGTATTTCCTTTGAAATATTTTGGTTTGGATGAAGCCAAAGGGGAGGAAAAAAACCAAAAAAACCTAGAGAGTATTAAACATTAGAAAATACAACTGGACCATTTACCAGTCTGTCCAGGATGCCTTTAGTATCACTGGCAACCTGACCTTGTTCATCTTTAATGAAAATAGCAAACCCAGGTGGGAGATTGTTGATGATCAGTTCAACGGGCTGGGATTTATTTATCACAATTTTAGAGCTACTCTTTCAAATCAATATAATGCCAGGTCCAACCTCAGTGGAGGCAGAGGGCTTGTAGGTACAACCTTTCTACCACCTGATTGGTCAAAGTGCTGTCTCACACATTTTAGGCAGTTATATCACATGTTTTTTTCTCAGAAGACATGTATGTACTCAATTTAATGAAAGAATAATGCTTTGCATTTCATTGAACTGCCCTCACAAGGAGTGAAACTGTGGAAATAATTTAGGGTAGATTTTGGTTGAGTGAGTTTAGCATTTTTCCAGTCCTGTCAGGTCCTTCCTTCTTTTGGACAGTATCAATGGACTTTGCAGAGGTTATTAAAAGCAGAACACCATGACTCTTAGCAGTTACAACTCTCAAAGATAGGAAAATGCAGATGAATGGGAGATTTACAATATAATCTAATGCACACTGTGAACATGGCATTTTTTGTTATAGGAGTTGATATTCTTACTTTAGTACCTGATCCACACCAACTTCAAAACCAGATCAGACAGTTGTCAAAACACTTTTTACTGTAGATCCAAAGATTTGAAGAGTTTTAGGCTTCCACTAAAGTTCAGGAGAAGTAAAAAGAGACAAATTAATCAAGTCTTAACACTTGAAATGTGATATAATTTAATCATGGTGCAGTCAAAAACTAACATATTTACTTAGAGGACTGATTGCTGTACAGACTTTTGATGCCGAATAGCTGTAGATTCAAAAATGAGAGAGCTCTCTGGTTCTGAAAATACATGATGGGAGAGGGAAGGGTCACTGCATTCTGAAATATTCCTTTCCTTATGCTCCCTGAACTAGAGCTGAGACATGAGGAGAGATAAGCTAAGGGGCGTTAAGACCTGGGAGATATCTTTGTGTCAGTCAGGGAAGTTGAGAGCAAACACAGGAGTCCCTTTGGGAGTCTGTTTCCCCAATAACAAAGGCAACTATGCTACATTTCAGTGATGGTGATAACAAGCAGAGGTTAACCTCTCTCTGGATAGTGTCTGACAAAGGAAAGATCTCTTTTCTGGAAATCTTCAGGGCAAAATAGAGAAATTAGTCTTTGCCTTTTAAAGTGTTGCTGTTTATTAGCTCTCTGGTTCAATAATTTCAAGTATAAAGAGCAAAGGCAGTGATTACAGTCTGTCAACAAGATCATTCCTGTTTTCAAAATCCATGCCATACAACAACAACTTTTTGAAATCTTTCACTTTGTTTTGGTTTTTTTCTCAACAGCCAACATCTGGTGCTTTTTAATGGTAGAACTGGAGTCAAGGAACTGAGTTGGTCCTAAATTTTTTCCAGGTTTATCTCTCCACTTAACTTGAGTAGTAACTATAGCTAGTGAACTCCTTCATTTCTTTATGCTATGTCTTTCTTTTAATTACTTTCTACTATTTAGTAAAAAATCAGACTCTTGGGAAGACGCAGGAGGAGCAGCATCAGAGGCCAGCACTTCAATTGCACTTCTGTGCACCACTGAGACCAGCTGGCCATGGAGTAACCTTGATGGCCTGTGTGCAGAAGGGTGGCTTTACCCTCATCAGCACTAATGGGATGGCCTCAATCTCTGCTGACATCAGGGGCCCTCAGAGGTAAAGTTTGAGAATAATGCTTTCAGAAGCACTTAAATGAATTCAGGGATAGGTTTTGAGCAGTATTTAATGACAGGGGCAGGTTTGTACCAGATATTAGGAAGAAATTTCTCACAGAGTGAGGGGCTAGAAGATTTTGCCAAGAGAGGTTGTGGATGCCCCATCCCTGAAGATGTTCAAGTCTGGGCTTTTGAGGTTCTGAGAAATTTGATCTAGTTGAAGGTGTCCCTGTTTACTGCAGGGAAGTTGGAATAGATGAACTTTAAAGCTGTCTTCCAACTCAATGCATTCTATGATTCTAAAGCTAAAGAATCAGATTCTATGGGTTAGCATAACATATATTCAATTTTATTGAACATCAAAAGTGTGCATGTCTCACCCAACAGCTTATTGCACAGTTAAGTTCAGGAAAGGAAAGAAGGAGGACCCAATGAACTAAAGGCTGATCAGCTCAATCCTGCAGAAAATGACACAGCAGCTAGTTTTGGAAAATGTTTCAAGACACCTGAAGGACTAGAGTGTGATTGGGAGTGACTGTGAGATTTACAAATTGGAAATCACACCTGGCAGACTTCATAGCCTTCTACAATAAATTGGATGACTTAGTGAATTAGGAAAGAGCAAATTATGTTGTCTGTTTTGACTTCTTACAGCCTCTTATAACATCCTCATAGATAAACTCTCAAAGTATGATCCAGATAAAGGGATAGTGAAACAAATGGAAAGATGTACCACAAAATCCAGATGGAGATCAGTCACTAGAAACACAGATTCCGAAAGTTGATACTTGGCCAATAACAGTTAAAATCTTCATTAATTACCTGAATAATGGGACAGTGTGCCTTCAGCAAGTCTGCAGGTGATACACAACTGGGAGGACTGCTTAATACACCAGATTTCTGTGCCATTCAGAAGGGCCTGAAGAGTCTAGAAAAGTGAGCTGACATGATCTTATGAAGTTCAATAGACAAAAATACAGTCTTCCCCTTGGGGATAGGTCATATCATCTGTAGAGCAGCTTTGCAGGAAAGGGTCTGGGGTCCCTGGCGAAAGTGACCTAGGAATGCATACTTGTATCAGAGAGAGTCAACAGCTTCATAGATTGAATTAGGAAAATTATTGTCAGCAGACCTAGGGCAGTGATCCTGCCCCTATCCTCAGCCCCAGCAACACAAGTCAGAATACTGGGTGCAGGTCTGGGCTCCCCAGTACAAAGGAGACAGGGACATCCTTAAGTATATAAAGAGAAGGGCCATGGCAGCATTGGAAGGAAGGGAGCATCTGACATGCAAAGAAGGCTGTGAGAGCTGGATTTGTTCAGCATGGAGAAGAAAAGGCTCAACCACATTTGATCAATATATAAAAATTTAAGAAGGCAAAGACAGACCCTCTTCAGTGATACCCAGTGACAGAACATGAATTAATGGGCACAGACTGAAAGACAGGAAATTCCATTTAAACAAAAAAAACATTAAATATATATGCATATAAACATACCAAGAGGTTGACTGACTACGGCTTGCTGAGAGGTTGTGGAATCTCCATCTTTAGCAGCATTAAAAATCTGACAGGACATGGCTAAATGTAACCTTGCTTGGAGCAGGGAAGTGGACAAAACTCCTCCAAAGGTCCCTTTCTGTCTCAACCATCTAGTTATTCTTTGATAGATGTTTCCTTTGTCTTTAGCAAGCTTGCAAACTTCAATTTCTTAAGCTTATAATACATACTTTGCTGTCTCTCAAGCAGTACTGATAAGACAGTATCAATTACAGGGTTTGTTTTATTCCTTGGCTCCTCATTGCAGTCTGAATAGGGGTGCTAAAGGTAGTGAGAGACACTGAGCAGTTCCTGTCAGTGTAAAAAATTAAACCATCACCACTGACAAGTTTTCCTAAGAGTCTTTTACTATGATGCTCAGATACTTTTTGTAACTAACTGCCCTCTCACACATGGTGGATGCTTTTTGTGATAGGAGCTACCTTTTGTACACATAGGGGCAACTTTTGTCCATGGAGGCATCCATTGTCCATTGTGTCTTAAGTGGTTTCAGTATAGAATGTGCTTGAAGAAGTAAGAGTACAGTGAAGAAAAATCATTGTACTTTCTACTCAGCAATAGAGCAAAGACCTGTCACCTGCACTGGAAAATAAACTTTTCAACAAAGTAAAAAGAGAACTTTCAATGCAGCTATTAGCATCTGAAATAGGAAGGAGCAAAGCTCTGAAGCACTACAAATGGAAGTATCTCCTGGAAATGTACTTCATGAAAAAATAAAATCTCAATATTTAACACAATGAAGGGAGAGAGGGGGAAAGCACAAAATACTTTCATATCTTAAGCTGAAAATTTTAGAGATAGATGGTGGGAGTTCACACCGACTTTGAGTCAGCAGGGAAAATTAGCTCTGAAAGTACAATGGGGCTAGTTACTGGCTATAGTTGAAATTAAATTACTCTTACACAGCACTAAGAGCTTCAGTTAAAAATTTCATTGTGTTTAAATGGACAACTAAAGCTTTAGAGAAATTGGGTTCCAGTAAATTGAGAGGTTCCCAGCTGTGTTCACCTGCAGATCACCAGTGTCAGAAGGAAGGGAAAGATTACCATTTGTACATTGCATTAAATTGCATAATGTCAAATTGTCCCAATCTTATCCCAAAAAAATGACGTTGAAGAGGGCTAGAGTGGAGCTTTTATCACAGCATCTAGTTTAAGGAGTAAAGATATGATTTATACTGAACAGTAAGATGGGGGAAAGGTAATGCATTATGCATTTAATATGGAGGTTGCTAGCCCTCTGAGGTGGTGTTAGTCATATACATTAATAAAATTCTGCACGCACCTTGCCCAGTTATGTGGAGTGAAATTTCTTCTGGAAATATTATCAGATAAGATTGCATCCTGAAAGGTAAACTTCTGTAAAGGCTTTGGCTTGCACAGGGAACGGGCTTTACCTTCTGTGGGATGAAGTTCTGCTCACTGGTAGAGTTGCCATTTGAATTGCTGCATGATTTTTGTTTACTTGTTTTCAGACAAAGTGGGGGCTTCCATGCTTTCAGTAGAGACACTTTATTTTTTTGGAATAATCTAAGTAAATAAATGGAACTACTTTCTGTGCAGCTGTTTTAGAACTAAGAAGAATATTAGTGTAACTCACCACTTGAAAGACAATTTTCTTAGCTAAAGCAAGTGATTAATTAGAAGGTAAAATTTTAGTTGATTAAAAATCATGGGAAAATTTAAATTGTTTGCTCTTGGTCCATTATTTTTGCTCTTCTTTTTCTTTCCTGAAAGAATGACTTCACCATTTTGGCACAGTTTAGCACTGTAACATAGCCAGTAAGATTTCCTCTGCCACATTCCCATTTCTCTAATTCACTAATCAGTGTGGATAAATTGCTATGATTAAATTATTTTCATCCTGTCTTTAAAGAAAAGAATTGTTAGTGGAACTGAGCTGGAAGTATCCTGTAATACTACAATGGAAAATATGAAAGAGAGTGTATTGGGTATTATTTCTTTGCCCATTAAGAATTACAAGTACTTTTGAATTGGGTGACACTGAACTGAGTGTTTTCTGTTTCTCAAGCAAGATCGGTTTTGATCTTCCTTCTAAACCAAGCTAAGACCATGTTGGACTTAGTCTGTTTCCTTGTCTGGGGGGCAAAGTACAGTGCAGACAGAGTCAGCAAGGCACCGCAGTAGGTCTAATTTGCCCACTTCATCACAGCAGAGACAAGCAACGATATTTACCTTGTTCAGACCTAGTATCAGAACCAAATCAAATATAAGTGTTGCCTTGAATCTCCACATAAGGGAACAGCTGAAGGACCAGGAAGGCTTCTTTTGCAGAAGCTACAACCCCAATTGTAGGTGCAATATGACTGCAAACAGTTCTTTCAATTATGAACAGCTTTACCTTTATAAGCCTGGAGTGCTCTTATGCTAAATCCAGCAAGGGGTACACAACTGTATTATGCCCTAACAAGGCATGAACCTGCAAAGAACTACAGCATGCTTGTGGCTCAAAACCAAGTTTCAATTCTCATATCTGTGTTGTCTGTCTGGCCATAATTAGGCTAAGTCTTCCTCATATTAGTGAATTTTTATAGAAATCTCTCTGAATATATCTGTGTATCTGTGAGCGTATCTGTGTCTATGTTCATGGAAATACTATAATGACAGTAAATCTGCTCTCTCAAGAAGGATAATATTTGGGATTATTTACCAGCTTGTGTTTTAAGATTGTTATCAAACAATTGAAGAGCTAGTATCTCCAGTGGTGGGGCTGATGAGCATTTGACAGCAACTGCTTGCAGTATTCTTAAGAAATTATTGGAGAATTCTGTCCAGAGTCTGAAGCTGCCACTGCACCTTAGCAAATGTTAAATCACAGAAAAGTTAATGTGCAATTGCCACCTTCACTGTATCAAGTGTTTTTCACATATATTTCCTTTTATTCAAAGGCATGGTTATGTCAGTACCTAGGGCATTAAATTGCTGTATTAATTCTTTTCTTAATTTGTATATATTTGATATAGTATCTATTTTTAATTATCAGAAGCCTTATTTAATTTTTACTTCATTAAAAATTACATATGGAATTGTACACATACTCATCTCTTCTACATGTGGGAAGATGAAATATTCTGTTAGATGGAAATAGTCAATTAAAACGTCCAGTGCACAAGCACAAAAATGTTTTCCCTTATCAAAGATAATATGGGAGGAGGATGCTCATGTGGTTAAAACGTTCAGTGCATAAATACAAAACACTACTTCTCAACGAATATAATGGAGAAGCCTTTTTGTTAAACAAAGGCAGGTAAACCATTGCAGCTGCATTCCTGTCTCTGCTAGAAACTTCTGTTATAGCTTGTGGCAAGTTACATGCAGAAGATTTTCAAGCAGAGGTGATAAAGGTGCCATGCTGGGACTGTGAATGCTATTGCTTTCTGGAAACAGCAGAGGATAAGGAAGTTTTCTACACTGCTCTGCTGAGCATTCACTGCTGTCTTGGTGCACTGATGTCACCTGTATGGTTGTTCAGGTGCGATTGGGAAGGAAGAAGGAGGTCTCCTATTGATAGATGTACATATTCCTCCACTCCACTTAGGCCTTCTGACTTCTGAGGGAGACAAGGTTAGTCTTTGTGGTCCTCAAGATAAAAAGTTCTATCAGTAGTTGCTGAGCTAACACATTCACACATCAATAATCTGCCATTGCACTGTTGACTGCAATAACCCCGCTTTCTCCCCTTGCTCTCTGAAGAACCTTTGTCTTATGAACATGGATGCACACAGCTTTCTCTCAGGTCTCAATGTGCCCACAAGGTACTTGAACACCTTCTCTTTTCTCATATGAGAAGCAGCTTGTGCTACTCCACCATCCCAGATTTCTGGGGCAGGAGGCCATGTGAGAAAATAGCAGCTGAGCCTGTTACCTGCAGCCCCTCTACTTCCCTGTCCCTGATTTTCAAAGGGCTCATAGAATAAAATCTTCTAGAGTCAGAGAAATGGACAGACACAGAGTATCTTTTTTTCTAGTCTCTATCCACACATTGAATTGCCTTTACTTGATGAGCTCCATGCCTGCAGTTGATTGTTCAAACCTTACAAACATGAACACAGGTGTTTCCAGGACTGAAATCTCCATCACTGTGGTTCTAGTTCATGTGAAGTAAGACTAAATAAAGGAATGAAAGACAAAACAGAGGACTTGGAAGTCCTTCACATACTTTACAGAAGGAAAAGTAATGAGAAGTGACTTGAGTTTTTTTCAAGGGACAGGAAACTTGCTGAATAATGTTTGATAGGACCAAACCTGTTCCAGAATTTACTGTAGATTCAAAGAGTGATTTTGCCAAAAGAAAAGAGCTTCTTTTTGTATTACTTTTTTTTGGGGGGGGGGTTTTTTCAGAAATACTGAAAGATTTAGTCTTTTTCATAGCAATATATTTCACCTACTCCTTTTGGAATAGCATTTGTCTTTTCGAAGTTGACTATAAAAAATGCAAAAAAAAAGGACAAAGGACTTTGATAGTGAACAACAAAACAAAATATTGAATTTCAGACCAAATGACATTTTTTTGGCAAAGCACAGATTAGTCTTTTATTTTCTCAAAGGAAATCTGGTTTGGTTTTTCACCATTTCATAGAGAAAAATTAACTGCTTTAGGTTTGTTGCAGACCATTTTGGGAAGAGAGAAAGATATTTTCAAAATTTGTTTTTATAGAAAATAAAGACATGAATCTCCCATGTTGTCACATCCATTCCCCTGCCTTAAAAATAACCAAAAGCTTTAAAACTTGCCAACATACAACTGTAAAATTCTCCTTAACAATTGCTGACATTTACCTAGCAGCTAGATGAAGCTAGTTAGTATTTCATATTGATCAAGTATAGGTTGGAAATTAAACACCTGCTTTTTAAATGTGTTTGTTCTTCTAACCCTTCCCATGATACTAATTAAAATTACTAGAGGAAATACTGCATGTTTGCAGAGGCAGATTAAGATATGTTGAGCCTGCTTTTTTTCCTAATCACGCGTGCTTTCTAATAAAGCCAAATCTATAGCAATTCTTATAACCTCACTATGAGCAGACAGAGACCTCGTAAAAGAGTCATATTAGATATCTCTTTCCAAAAGAACAATTTTTTTTCCATTCTACATACATAGCATTTTATCCCTCAAGAGACATTTTCCTTATGTGTTACTCTCTACCCTAGAAGCTGAATCTCATGATCTGTCTCTGGTTTAATATCACACTTAGATGTCACTGTCTGAACTATGCTGCTGAAGAGTAAGTTCAAAAACATTCTGGAGAAGATGCTTATGTTTAGAAATAGCCAAGCACTGCATTTCAACTAATCATAAATGCACTCCAAGGTTAATTGCTCTGATTACTGCATTAACCAGAAACATTGGACCTAAATTAAAGCAAACTATTACATATTTGATCCCCTTCTTATCTCCAAGGCCCAAATATTCTATCATCTGTCACTAAAATTTACAAAGATTTAGTGAGGTCTCTCAAAGGAATAACTATTTTTTATTTTATACCTGTTAAGGCAGTGAGCTTGCCATACACAAGTATCATAGTGCAGGCAACAAAAGCTACCTTAAGCTAATAAAAGAGCGAGGAATTCCTTGCTATGAGTGAGACTGTCATTCTGTGAGACTGATGAATCTAAACTTCATATCTAATTCTAACAAAAAGTTAATTTAGTTAAATTTTCATAGAATCCTATGAATTCTTTCACAATCCTGAAACCTCAGTAAAAAACTGAGTACTGCTAAAACTCACTATTTTAAGACACAGTAAATTACATGTTAAGTAGTGTTCCTCGTACAGTAGTAATCTCTATATACCAGCAGTTGAGGTGTGCTAAGTAAGGAAGCTGACTGAAGTGTGAGCTAGATGAAGAAGCTATTCTTTTCAGCAAGCTGTATTTTATGTAACAGCTTCTTTGATATTAATTTGCTTTTCCTATTCCTTATCAGAGCATTGTAATATCTTTATTTTGAATCTTAGCCCTGCAGAAAGGCTACAAATTGTTTATGATACACTGGCTTTTCTTATTGAGAAGACTATATACTGTGTAATCCATGTCTGAGGTTGAAAACAAGAGACAGAAGTCTTTGTTTTAAAAACGCTGTTACCCTGATACTCCACACAGGTTATCATGCCCTAGAGCATAGGCTAGAGGTTTCTATCTTAGTAGAAATGGCTGCTTTTTAAAAAAAATAAAAGAATAAATGACATTTAAATAGAAAGGTCAAATTCTCTTATAGCACCTTGCTGACATCTATGCCTTAAATCTCTTTTTTCTTTGCATGCATAACTCCCACCACTGCCATTGAATGAAGACCACTCAAACTGAACACAGCTATTCTTGTGGCATAATTCTGTTTCTGGTGGGAGAAGAAACTGAATACAGAGGATGAAGGGTGCATCTGTGAAGCATCTTCCTTTCCAAGGCATCCAGCTGTTTACAGCCACTCTGTGACCTTAAGGGTAAGCACTGGATCCTCCAAGTTTTCCTGTTTGTACAATAAGGGCATACTTTCTGTACCTGAAAGGCTTAGCACAGTATCTTGTTATCAATAAGATGTGCTGAAAACTTTTCTGAGATGCCAGGAGGTTGTATTACTGTCTTCTTGTCATTATAGTGGAGCTGACTGTCTTGTGTGAGGTGACCCAATGAATTCACTGTGGGCTGCTTATAAATATTGACCAATGACTAACTTGTTTCTTCAGGATTCAGCAAGGGTTATTCATCAGCTTATAGCTTAAACCTAAGTTTCACTCCATCAATATCTGTCATCTTCAAGGAAGAATGTCAAACATGAGCAGAAAATAATATGCTGTACTCTATAGCTTGACAACAGGTTAAGAAGTAGTTATGGATAAACATAAAAGAATTGGCATCATTTATCAGTTTAAAGAAATCTTAACATTCCAATGTGAAATCTTCAATATGCTGGGGTGAAGGACAAGTCTTTCAGAGACTACAGTGAAGCAGAGTCTCCTGTAAATAAACAATCTGTTCAACTTGCAAATTGAGGATAAAAATTTATGGGAAGATTTTTTTTTAGTTTTACAGCCTTTGTCTCCAAAAAAACAGATGATGAATGGACATGGCACAAGACTCAGGGGGCTGAACTCTGATGGACTTGTGCTGAAGGAGTAAGAGAGTTCTGAGAGTTCAGAAGGAAGGAGTGGGATGAGGGAAAAAAAAAAAGATGTTATTCCGTGTGAGATGAAGTTGAAGAGCAGTCCTGGATAAGGAAATTACATAGGAAAAACAGGGTAACTGCAAAGAAAAAATTTGAGATTAGTTATCTTCTTAGCTTTTAATTAAAAAAATTGTAAATCTGGGTTAACATTAACTAGCCTTTATGTGCTTGTAATATAACTGGATAGTCTCTAGTAAATGATGAATATCTAGTTCAGGGTAAGTGGCAAGAAAACTTCTGTGTTGGCAACTTCTACGTACAATGTACCCTGTTTTGACTATTTCTTGATTCTGCCTAGGTTAGGGTAATGAAATAGTTTGTGTGAAAGCTTATATTATCCTTCAGAGACTGACTACAGATGGAAAAACGGAAAACCTTACTTTAAACCTAGGAATCTGCCACACAAAGAAAGAAAGAAAGAAAGAGAAAAAGAAAGAAAGAAAAAAAGCTGATAGGTGAAAGCTGATGAAAGAGTGAGAAAATGTGACATAGAGCTCACTTATTTTTGCCTGTAAGGGATTACAAAATAGCAGCAAGAAAAGTTGTTTACCCTGTCCTGGAGACTTTCATTGGACATTTATAAGGTTTTGGGATTCTTTTACTAAAACATTTTCTGGAATTATTTATATCTTAAAGCCATCCCTTCTCTCAAAAGCAGGTGCAGACTAAAGAAAAAAGGTTAAATGAGCAACTGAAAAGATCAATACTAAGGATTTCAATTAAATTTCCCTCACAGTGGGTTTGCTCCAAATCTCATTGAAGTAAACAGAGAGATTCCCACTGACTTCAGTGGGATTTTGATGAGACCCAAGGGACAGAGCCAGAGAGGGCCCTGTCAGTATTTTGCTGTCTTAGAGCCCTTCCTCTGAGTCACTTACTTTTACTTCCTTGTTTTTATCCAAGGGAATCCATTTTTTTTATTTTCTCAGCCTTATTCTTTCATTCTGAAGAAAGTCACTGTGCCCAGAATCTCTTCCATTGATTAAAACCTCCAGAAATCTTCTGAGTAGTGCTGGACAAACAATGCAAAAAGGTTTTGTAATCACATTCCCTGTATCTCTTGCGTGCTGTTCCTTCGATTCTAGCCCCAAACAAGATTCCTATGTTTATGCTAAATATTACCTGGCTTTATTTTTATTAAGGGCATGCTTTATTAATCTTAATAAATCAGTTTGTCGCTTGCTTTCTGACTGCCTCTCAAGTAAAACGGGGATTGACTGTGCTGTAACAGTGTTTATGTCATGCCTGAATAGTTTAAGGTGAGGCTTTGAGTAGTTTTATTGCTGTTGTTTATATAGGTAAACCCAATCTGTGCGTTTGAAATGATTGATGAAGTGCAGTCCCACTTGGAGTGTTTGTCATCATTCATGTGCTGAAGTGACATTTCTTTATGTATTTTGGCATAAACATATGCAACTACTGGCAAAGCATTTGACCCTGGAGTCTGACTATTTGTCATTCTAATCTTTTTTATTTTTTTTTGTCTACCCCAAAGTCAGGCAAGTTACTGTATATTCTATGTGCATTCATGTTGCTAATTATTCAAGAGACAGTAAAGTAGTCCTGTGGCTGGAATTGCAGGAGTTGCTGAATGAGCATTCTTCTTTTCACAAGTTAAGTACTATCCTGCAATATAAATAAAGTTGGGATGCAAGTAAACATCAAGAGCAAGAGCCACATTGAGCTACAGGAGCTTTTCAGTAAACCCTGAAGGCTGTGCTTTGTCAACAGAATAAGGCAAAACACCACGCATGGAATTCAGCAAATCAAATGTGATCAGAGATTAAGTAAAATACATTAAATACATTTTGGAGTATAATTTTCCAATAACACAGTTACAATGAAAAGCAAGTAACCAATAATTCCCATTATGTGGACAGAGATAAATGGATGGTGCCTTAACCTCCAGGCTCAGAGTTCAGACTGTGTGTTGTCTTGTTGGAAACCAGCTGATTATTTATTGGGGAAAATGTCAGAAAAAAATTAAACTGTAAAGTAATTTTCTCTAGAAAGCAATCACATGTCATTTATAAAATATATCAACTTTTTTTAACTAAGACTCATAAAAATGTGATAACTCCTTGAAAACTTACTTGTCTAAATAATGATTCTGAATATCACGTATGTGATTACAATAGCTAAGACAGATTTAGATATTTGGATATAGAAAGAAAGTTATTAATATTATTGATAGTAAATCAGTTCTTATCCTTAGACGAAGGAAAGTGTGTCCTGAAACAGCATATTTAAGTTATTTTCATTCTAAACTTGAATGACACTTTCTAAATTTGCATTAAAGTGGCATGAAAATATTTTTTACAGTGATGTAAGTATGAGTTCTGCTGGTTTTGCCCCCATATTATCACACATTTGTATGGGAAGAAGCATCATAAAAGTTCTTCAGAAATGCAATGCAGTGATGAAAATTTAAATCTTAGTTTTAAACATGCACCTAGAAAGACAAAAGACAAATGGAGGCTGAATAGGATATCTAGCTGCATATGAGGTGATGCAAGATGTGCCTGCATAGCTGAAGTTCATGTTTAGAAGACGATTGACTCCAGAGTGGCTGAAGCTTTCCACTGACAGGATTGCCTAATATTCAGTTCATTTGCCCACGTGTAAACAACTCCATTTCCATAAGATCTCCATTGGTCTTATTGAGTGCTTCTATGAAAAAATTTACTAAAAAGGTATACAGATTTAGTTTTGAACCAAATTCCGTGCTCAGACAGGAAAAAAATAAACAATCACATGCCTAACTTTGCTATATATCTTTTAATTCATGCTAGATCATGAATTCAGATTCTAATAATATATAGGGTAGTAACACAATATATTCTATGAGTTCTGCATTCTACTGAAGGTATTTCTTTTTGATATTTTGCAGAAGTTTCTGAAAGATGGAAAAGTATTTAGAGCTACACTCTTTCTCTATGCTCTGAGACTAGTAACCACAGCCATCTGCATTCTCCTTTCCTTCTCCTCTTCTATCTATATAAAGATAGCTTTATATTTTTCTTTTCCTATTGCAGTTGTCAAGAACTTTGAATTCCTCATAGTTTCTCTATTAAAATTTTTCTACATTTCACTCACAGTGCTAAATAGAATCTATTTCGAGCATTTTCCAATACCAGAAAGACAGACAAAGGTTACCATCATGTTAACAGAAGTACTTTTATTCTCCTTCTTCACCTCAAAATAAATCTGGCATAAAAAGAGAGAAAAGATGGGAAGGTATTTGTATTTTTTCATGGGGAATACTTGCCCTCTCAATGACAATACGATTTTTTAGTGCTTTTTGTTACAGGAAATTACATACTCTTGGAAAAATCTCTGAGAAACGCTTCTCATTATCAAATTATTGTGTGCAGTGTATGTATCATGGCACTACGAAAGCCTATGATCCAAACAAACTATTTCTGTAAAGGAAGATTAGTAAATAATATGCTGCAGGTGCACTGTTGTCTTACCTCTGGCTTTTTTTCCTGGAACAGAGGACATGCAAATGATGCATCAAAATATTTGTGGGCTGAAGAGGAAAGAGGGGGTTACTAGTCAGGCTTGTCTCTGTTTCTGTCTGGCTTTTTTCTCAAGTTTGACTCCTTCTGGGTACTCTTTTGGAATATGTGATAATATGTTGCATTAGATATGCAACAAGTCATGTGTAAAGCAAATACAGTACCACTTTAAGTGAATGTCTCTCTTGATAAAAGAATGTATTCCAATTACATTAATCCATTAATGGTTCATTTCCTCAGATAATTGGCTACTTACGTGCATCTTTATTTGCATCCACTAAATACATAGACAAGAGTTACGAGTATCTATGTTAAGGCTAATAATTTCCTCCTAGGTTACCACTTCCAGGCTAGGAACAGTTAAAACAGTGTAACTTCAATGAATAGATTAAAAAAAAATTCTCCATGGATTAATTTCCTGCCTTGCCATTTCAGATCATAATTCTGCAGGCTTTTGAATTCCCCTGTAGGAACAGTAAGTAAAGGAAAGGCAAAGTCTCATTTGGCTGCTTCACGGAAAGAGAAACCCTAAATTATGATCTGTCATTAGTATTTTATATTGGTGAATTAAAGTTGAATCTAATAAAAATCAATGCTTTGTCATTTAGATAATGAGGTTTTTGCCTATTATTATGGAAAATTTTAATTTTTCAGTGAAATTTTAGATTTATTCCATTCTGAGAAAAATATGTCACCCTCTTTCACAGATATGTGTTCTGTTATATCAGAAATATAATCCATATCTCACTTTTCCAAAATTGTGGTGAGATTTTAACAGTTTCCAAGTTCTGGCTTATTTATAATTTTCAAAATTTGGTTTATAATGTGGGTCTGTCGCTGATTACAACACAATGGGGCACGATTGTTGTTGATTGTCTCTCGACAGAAGCTTGATTATTTGAAAATACCTGAATAAATGAAGGAAAAAAAACCAACTTATTTTGCAGAGCAAGTATCCCAAATATTCTACCTTTCTTTCTTCCATTTGTTTTTTCTCCATTGTATTTGAACCTTTATTTTAGTTTCTTTTTCATACTTTTTCATTTGTTAACTATTCCAAATATTGTTGAAACCTCCTGGAATCCTGGCAATGTCCTTCTTCTGAAGCTCCATGGATGTCTCGGTATCTAAAATCAGATTGTAGAATCAGAATTCATCTCCTAAAAGCACTTAAAAAAAAAGGAGATGCAATCACATTCCTCTTTCTCACACTGAGATATGCACTGAGAGTTGAATGTGAAATTGAGTCGTCTCTGCTAAAAACTGGTAAATTATATTCTCCACTAATTAATATAAAGAAGTAAGTTTTTCTGCAGAGTGCTTTTATTATTTGGGTTTTGTTCATTTGCTTGTTTACAAAAAACAAACAACACTAGACCTACAGTGTTTCAGATCTTTGTGAACCTCGGGAAAGAAATTAAAACAAGTCCTGTGAGTTGTATTGTGGAGACCTCCAAATCAGCTAATCACAGTCACCTTTTCTGGCTTTAGAAATCTGTGGAGAGCCAAGTGCTCCAGTGCGCATTAGCCTCTTGTAGGAGTTCAGCTTCAGTGTCTGCTTCTTGTTTCAGGCACCATCTCACTTCTGAAGAATGAGAGGTCTACCAAGTCATACTTTCTGCTGTGAGACAAAGAAAAGAGATGCAACATTTGATCTCAAAATTTCTGCCTGCCCAGAAAAATGGAACAGCTGATGACAATTGAATCTCTCTTTGTGAGTGTGTAATGTTTTTCCTACACAGTTGCATGAACCTAATAACCATATCAATCAGTGTTCTTGAAAGTAAAGCAATATATTCTACTGAAGTGTATGAGGAGTTGTTGAGGTTAAGAATGTGTTTGAATTTCTGGATAGATGACAAGGTTGTTTTTGTTTCAAAGTTAACTGGGAATATGAAGAAGCTGAGAAATACTAGGCAAAGTATACTTAGAGAAGGAACTGAACTTTGCAAACGGAAGGGAAAATCACTTATATGGAGGACCTTATGTTCCAAGGGCTCCTGGATTTAAGCATATGTGGATAAATCTTTGTAGATTTACAGCAAAGGTGTTATGAGTGTCACAATTGCACTTGTTTGGCATATTTTGAATTGAAAATACAGCAGTGGCAGGATCACACTGAAGTTTCATCACATTCATGAGCTGAGGGCATAGTGCTGATTTGTTATTCCCTCAAAGCCTGCAAAAGTCCTGCACTCTCAGAAGAAAAGAGCCTGAAAGAAGGAAAAAGCTAGGAAAACGGGTAAACAATGCCACATTGAAGTCTAGCACTTGTTTTAATTGTGGCTTCAACGAGTCTTTGACAATAACATCCAAAAAATAAATTTGATATAGCCTATAAATCAAATGGAATGACTCTAAAATTAATATCCATAAGGAATTTTTGGAAATTAAAAGGAGGAGAAAATATGTCAGCACACTGCATGCACAGTATTTGTTGGAGATTAATAAAAAAATTGGCAATTGCAAAAAAAATATTTTACTATCTAATTAATTTTGAGTAAAAATTTACAATATTTCTGAAGAGGTTTTTTTCCCCTTTCTATAAGGTGTTAAGAGAGCAGACTTTCACAACATTACTAAGTCTGAGTAAATCCTTTGTGCACTTTGAGATCAGGTTCCCTTTGAAAAAGCACATTTGTATGTAATTCCAGAAACACTTTTATTTTAAACCATACACTTCTCTTTCTCACCTATCCAAACAAGTCTATGATTTCTGTTCATCCTCCAGCAGTCCAAATCTGAAGTACATATCATGTCATCTTAGGCAAGATTGTGTGGGTTGATTATTTTACCAACTCATCAAAAGATAGGCAGATAAACTTTTTATCCTTATTCTTTCTGGTATATCTGGCCTCTCTCTCCCTATAACAAACTATCTCTCCTCTAAACCATATCTGTATGATGGTGTTTTCTTCCTATCATGCCCTCAATTACTCTTCTGTGTCTCACTATCATTCTTTTCAGCCTTTAAAGGGGACTGGGACACAGCATAGTGTGATAAAATTACCTTCTCATAAGAGACTGCAGAAAGAAATGTCTAAACATTTCAAAACAGAAAAAACAGCCTGATCTTAAACAAACTTTAATATTGTTCAAAGTGTTTAGAGAATAGAAGGCAAACAGTCTGATCCTTTCCAGACACAGAACAGAAGCCCATTAAGCTCCTGATTTCATTCAAGAAGCAGCTGAAAATCTCTGTTCAGAACCTGAGCTGGAAAAAACCAAACTTCAATCTTCTGAACAGAAGGGAGAAGACTGGGGTTTTTTCATCCTAATGGAAATGAGGATCTTAGTGGACTTCAGTTTGATATCTGGAAATGAAAAATCTGTCTTCTGTCTTTTCATCACATTGAAGTAGGAATGTGTTGGGTTTTCGAAAGTCACAATTGCCCAGTCATAGGGTGCCTTATTCACATCAATCTTCTGCATTCATGAGTGGTCTCCTGACTCTTCTGCATACTGAGGCACTACTGACTAATTTTTTTACCAGAAGACACAGACGTAGGCTATGCAGCATCTGCTGACATTGTATAGAGGTTGCATCTGCTTTTCTGTTTGGAGATTTGTGTTTGGGAGTTAGTGCTTTGCACTCAATGTCTTCCTTTAACAGCCTACTAAGTTTTGCAAGCTCCTCGTAAGATTTATTCTCCAAAGACCTCATCAACTTGGCTGGCCTACTCTGGACCCACTCCAGCACCTCAATGTCTTTCTCATAATGAAGGGCCTAAAACTGAACACAGTATTTGAGTTTTCACCAGTACTGAGTAAAGGAGGACAATCACATTCCTTGTTCTGGTGGCCACACAGTGCTATCACTCTCTTGGCCACCTGGGCATACTCCTGGCTCTTATTCAGTGAGCTGTCAGCCAGCACCCATCAGGTCCTTTCCTTCCAGGCAGCTTTCCCGGCATTCTTCCTCAAACCTGTAGGATTCCACAGAGCTGTTGCAACCCAAGTGCAGGACCTAGCACTTGGCCTTGTTGATTGTCCTATAATTGGCCTTGGCCCATTGATGCAGCCTGTACAGATCCCTCTGTATGGCTTTCCTAACCTCAGGCAGATAAACAATCCTAACCAAATTATTTCCACTGAGTTTCAGACAAAGCTTTCTCATGATACAGGGAGATATGCCTTTATCATCTTAGCAATACCTCTGGTGAAAATGTGCCATCATCCACTGACTCTTGTAACTGTTATATAGAGGCACCTGGGAAGGAGGGAGTTTGTCTATCACCTTGAGTGTGGACTTGCTCCCATTCACTCTTTTTCTTTAAGCTATTGCTTTAAACTTACTGGGGGTAGGATACAGGATCTTTTTGATTGTGAGGGTTTTTCTGGTGCCTGTTTCTGTTTCTCAGGGGACACAGAGAATGGTTCCACTAGGCTCTTCCTCAGACTCAAATACCGTACTTTGTGACAACAGTTAAAGAATATATGACATTTCTGAATGGATATTATTTTTAAAACTGCTTCTTTCAAGAGCTCATAGTTAGCCTTCAGCTTTGTGTCTTATAACACTACCCAAGACTTTCTCTAATTGCCACAACAAAATTCTCTGTGGCTCAATTAAATCTGCAGCATATTAGATTGACAGGTTTCATGGCCTGAAATTGAAACCCACCTGTTATTGATTGCTTCTCAGAAATTTGAGATAAGCACAAAGACATTGCTAAAGATGTTTGCTTTATTCTGCCATGTGTAAATTTCTTATGGTGTTATTCTTGTTCAAATGCCCTATCTGGGTTGTAATGATGGAGAAATAAAATGAACTTTACCTAGCTTTTTGATTGGTCTTCCTGGCTTTCATTCATAGATACCGTTATGATTCTCCTGTATTCATTCTTCAAGGTTGTCTCTGCAATTATGACACATTATTGAGGCAATTCAAAATAATATATAGACTTGTTAGCATTTCCTCTCTACTGATGGCTTCCTTGTCCTTCCTCTTTCTTTTTTTTTTGATGATGAAATGCAGTTCAAAGTGATATGTGCCTATTCAGTTTTGTTCATGCTCTCCAACTTTCCACTTCACTATCAATCTCGATTTACTGAAGTATAAGATGCAAGGCTGTTTTAGAATGTTTCTTTTCATAGTACATAAAACGGGACAAGTACCAAACCAGCAAAAGCACAGGCTAAGGTACAGAAGAAGACTGGGTTTCTTTTCACTCCCTATTCATATGAAACAGAAGTAAACAGCTCAGATGGGTCTCACACACCACAAGACTGTGATTTGATTTCTGCAGGTGACAGAGGTAAAAAGCTCAGCTATGCAGAGCCTGGGGCTTCAAAAGGAAGAAATTTGTCAGAAGATATTTCACTTCATCAAATTCCAATGATAATGTTGCAAGGCTTATTTGATATCCAGTTCTTTCTGTCTCTTTCTTCCAACCAGGAGTATTATCAGAGAACGGGAAAACACTGACCAAAGTGCACAGGCTAAAAAGCCTCACACTGAACACCTATGTGCTTGCTAGGGTTGCTTATGGCCTGAAAATCCTGCTATTTTTCCCAAGGGTGTTCCTCAAGATGCACTCATTGCTCAGATATGTATCTAGATAATAATTTTAAGGGATGCTAAATCCTGTCTCTAGAAGAACAAGAAAATTAGCTAACAAATAAGATCAAAAGAAGCGAAAGGCAAATAGCACAGTAAATATTTCTAATTCAGAAATACAGTCTTACAGTTCTGGAATCCTAACAAATGTATACAATGTTTTCTGAAAATAATAAAATGGAAAACAAACTAAAGCAAAATCAATATAACTGTTAACCATTCATCTCAGAAGCTGAAAAGTAAAACTGTTCCCCATGGTCTGGAAGACTATGGGGAATCAAACTGATTTCATAATTATTATATTTGCAAATATCTTAATGAAATATAAAGAAATATGCAAGGGATTCTTCTACAAATATACTACATTAATGCAAAATAAGAATACATGAAAGGTAATATTTCCTCCAATTAACAGCACATATCATTAAGTGAGAATTAAGTGATTTGTCTTGTATTTTTTTATGTATATAATCTCAACTTTAATAGCAAATTTGAGTACTAGAAATCTTCTGAAAACTTTGTTTTGAAAATGAAGCAAGATTAGCCATTACTTAATGGTCCAATTGACCTCTTGAAACACCTCCTCTCTGAAATGGAAATAAAATAAAAACAGACTGACTAAAAACAGGAGGCAAGTGATTTTGAATCTTTTCAGAAATACCACTGTTAAAAATAAATCTGATTCTTGGTTCTCATATAGAAAGAGTACATGGACAATTTTTGAAAACTGTGTAGTAACTGATACCTGTCATTGTTCTTCAGATTGAAAAGCTCCAATTTATTTTAATATTCTGTGTGATTAGACCTAGGCTCCTGAGGTGGAAGTGCAACAATTTAGAATGACATGTAGCACCTTTAGAATAAAAACTGAGGCTTTTGTCCTTCTATCACTCTATATCAACCCCTGGAAAACCTTCAGAGTTATATGCAACTCAGCAGACCCTAGCATTACAAGATGGAACAGGTAGTCCATTAGCCATATGTTAGAATAATAAGAGTCTCTTAAGCCACTTGTTCCTCATTGACCTTCAAAAGCTTTGTAGAAGAATGTGAAAGGCAGAGAGAGGCATCAACACTGTATTTGGTGTACATTCTTTCACTGCCTGATTCTGTCTTCCCCGGTAAAGAATTCGCTGTTCCTGTTGTCTAGCCAACAATATTTTAACTAGGATCTGACAAGGACATGCTTGCACTATTTTCACTTAAGAGTCATGTAGCATAACATGTGAATTTAAATGTGTAATGACTTGTATTTATGTATTTTTTTTAAAGTGTTTATTCTCAGAATATCCTTGTAATTCCCAGTAAATTTTCTGTGTAATGTAAAGGTCTCTTATCCTTAAACTGCTTATTTGGTAGTCAAAGAAAACTGTATTCTATTTCTACATACACTTTATTTTAGTGTAATGCTTCTGGCTTGGGCTACTACAAATCTGCTGAAATATATTTTTGGAATTTGTAAAAGAAATTTAGTTTTACCTAGGTTTTTTAAACATTTCAAAATTTTAAATGCAGCATGTTTTCTTGCAGATATCCATAAATTATAGATATTGGATAGTTATCCTTAAAGTAAGAAAAATGGAATAATTTTCATGTATCTCCATATACAAGCATTCAGACTATTTCTTTTCCTATATTCAACCCAAAATCTTAATATGGATTTGTCTCCTAAAGTACACAAAATTACTTGAGCATGATGGATATCTCAAGTGGAGAAAAGTGAACAACTGTTTTTCATTTTCTCACCTGTTTTTCATCCGTTGCCTGTCATTGAAACTTCTTTCCTCATAAAATATTGAAATAACATATGTTAGGGCAGACCATCTTAATGTCTTGGTTTCTTACTTTTGATGACATTCTGAGATACCATCCAGGTTTACTACTGAACTAAATTCTTAGTTTATGCATGGAACTCTGATTAGCACAACTGGGAGTTGCATATTAACTACAAGACAGGAAAAAAAAGTTACAATATGACACCAACTTCCTAAATTGCATGAACATTGGCAGATAATGAGGTAAAATGTTAAAACAGAAAATTTTGCTGATTATCATGTAAATTTTTCCTTATTCATATATTCTTTCAGGTTTTAGCTGTTTGCTTCTCAGATGCCCTGTCCGATGCACCTTCTGTGGGCAGGGACCTTTTCCTTTAGATTGAGCCCCATCCAACCTGATCTGGAGTTTCCAGGGGATGGAGGATCCACAACTTCTATGGGCAACCTGTCCTGATGTCTCACCACTCTCAGAGTAAAAGCTTTCTTCCTTATGTCTAATGCAAACCTCCCCTCTTTCAGTTTAAAACACCACTTGTCCTATCCCACAGGTCTTTATTTAAAGGGGAAGGAAAAGAAGGAACAGAAAAGCAGGAAAACTAACTCCCACCCTTTACCTAGAGTGCCTGGCATCAGGTAACAGGGAGCTGAAGGGTCTCCTCACACTAGTATGGGTTGCATTAGGATCTACACTCTTCATAGCCACTTTGCACCTATATTTTTTTCTGTTTCACAGGTGTGAAATCCCTTGCGGGAACCAGAGCTGATGTTGGCTCTTATAACCTTCGTAATAGAGATTATACATAGCACCTATTCCTAGCAGTAATAGATGGTAGTGTGCTTTTGCTTCTTTCTGCATAATGTGCAAGATTAAGGTTCTGCAGAGGTAATCATAGAATCACAGGGTTAGAAGGGACCTTCAAAGGCCATCTATTTCAAACTCCCTGCAGTGAACAGGGACAGCCTGCACTAGATCAGGTTATTCAGAACCTCATCAAGCCTGGCCTTGAATGCCTTCAGAATGGGGCTACCACCACCACCACCTTTCTGGGTAACATGTTCCAGTGCTTCATCACCCTCATGGTGAAGAACATTTTCCTAATGTCTGACCTATACCTACTCTCTCTGCTCCAGTTTAAAACCATTGCCCCTCATCCCATATTGCTACATGCCCTGGCAAACAATACCTCCCCAGCTTTCTTGTAAGCCCACTACGGGGTCTCCCTGGAGCTCTCTCCTCTCCAGGCTGCTCAGCCTCAGCTCTCTCAGCCTGTTCTCACAGGGGAGGTGCTCCAGCCCTTGCATCATCCTCATGGCCCTCCTCTGGACCCTCTCCAATAGTTCCATGTCCTTTTTGTACTGAGGGCTCCAGAGCTGGATGCAGTACTCCAGGTGGAGTCTCACAAGAGCAAAGGGACAGAATTGCCTCTCTTGACCTTCTGGCCACAGCTCTGCTGATGCAGCCCAGGATATGGTTGATCTTCTGGGTCGCAAGCTCACACTGTCAATTCATGCCCAGCTTTTCCATCCACCAGTACTCCCAAGTTCTTAGGAAGAATCATCATAAACAAAGTATTCACTGCATCACATCAAGAGTGCAGATTTCTATAAACCAGTTCTTTTTAAAAAGACAAGGAAATTAAATAGCTGAGAGAGAATATGGAGAGTGCCCTAGCAAATGGGAACACTCAGCAAAACACAGTATAAATTTATTCTGTGACTCAGATTTCCATTGCTTTTGGATAAATTTATTGTTATGAAAATTAATTCCCTGCTAACAAGGTGTCTTGGTGGCATGTATTGCCATTTATTTTTTTCCCTCTTCCCTCAGGTTTCCTGGCTGGAAGTAGCAGCCTGTAGCAGCTCTATCTTAGTAAATGTGAACTATCCAACATAGTTAGATATGACAATTAATCATATTTTCACAGACATGTATTTTGGCAGTTTGCATGGGAGCATGCAGATAGACAGGTGCTCTTATATACTTAATCTAGCAGGTTAAAGACGGAGAAATACATTTTTGGAGGAAGTGTGAATGGTCATAAGGTGAGGCATGCAGAGCACTGGAAAATTGCAAACTGTTAGCAATAGAGCCAGAGGTTGTTACCTGTTCAAATTTTATTAAACTGAAAGGTGATATGGGAAAGTCTATACTGTGAGAAGCTGACGACAGAGAATTTATCAGAGACATAAATAAATATGCAAAGCAAGAGCTGCTATTACTTTAATTATTGCTCTAAGAACACACAGAATAGCAGCAATGGTCACAAGCAACAGGAGAGTCAAAAGCCTCGTTTGCAACAACATCCCCAAACACAAGAAAGCAAAGAAGCAATGAACACACTAATTCAGCTGTGTTTTTGGTAAGGTCTCCAACAGGAAGTAGATATCAAATCTGGGCTGGTAATGTCTCAAGCAGTAGCACAACCAAAAATAACACTCTCATCCAACAGTATTTTATGTGTTTGTGAGCATATTAGTAGCTCTACATAATGACAGTAGACACTGCAGGTCCTACTTGAAATCCACTTCCAGCTTAGTTGCTATGATGCTTCAAAGAATTTGTAAGCCTCTGTAATGGTGACATTGATTCTTAATTCCTAAATTTATTTAGAAAAGGAGGACATGGGGAAATGAACCTGTAAAATACTCTTTCTGAAGTAAATTGGGCTGATTGTTCCCTATGTAGAAGGTGCTGTGTCACAGAATATCAATCAGCTGGAAATAGGTGAAGCAGAACTGATGACTATATAATGTATTTAATAGATCTGAATATATGTAGACATTCTGTATGGACTAGGTAGGATCTAGAAGCAAACTTTACAGAAACTTCAATCTTCATTCAGCTGCAGATATTCACTTTTATAACTCTAATACCCTGTGTTAGTTTACAGCTGCATTTTCAGCTGAATTATACGTACTCACCTCTTTTTGATTTGTATAATCAAAATGCATATAGCTTTGAGCATGCAGTTAAATGTCAGGCCATTACTTACTTTTTCAGTCTCTTTATATGTATCATCAGAACTAATTTTTCCTTACATAACTCACATCTTTTTATAAATCTTAACAAAATGAAGACAAACCACCAGGAAGATGAAAATCACTGCCAGTTTTAACCCCACATCAATTGCAAGCGTGAAATGTGTACAATTTGTAAAAATGTGTAAAAACTTGTAAAAACTTGCAAATAAACAAATTTTCATGAAACTAATACATGTGTTCAACTACATACCAAAGTAATGTCTCTTTGTTTAATAACAGACTTGCTCTTTCCCCACATTGTTTGCTCAGTGATGATTCACTTAGTATTTTTGCAAAACTGGCCTCCAGTGCATTCTAAAAAAATCAGTGACTGTAATAACCAATAATTTAATTAGTGTAGGAAGAATTCTGCCTTTTAGTTATGCAGGGAATATTCTTATATTCCTGAGATGTTTGTTAACCCAACAGTGCTGAAACATTACAAAAAATAAACACTCATTCTGATTTAACAATGCAATTTTATTGAGTACCAAAAAAGCTACTCCTGATTTATACCACAGAGATCAAAAATCAGACCCAGTTCCTCCATAACATTCTTCCTAACGTATCTTATATGGATGAAAATCTAAGAAGTAAGATTATGGGGATTTATTTGCGCATATTTGGCAGCCTTTTTGTATTTATTGGTCTAGCAGATATCATTTGTATTTGATGCCATTTTGCTAAAGTATTAAAGTTATTTGCTGCATGAGTATTTGATGGCAGATCAGACAAAGATAAGGCATGAGGTATGAGTTTGCAGATGCAATAAAATGACTAAAAGGCCAATTTATCCCTCATGTAACATTGCTGAAGTCAATGAATTTGATCTTTATGTTGAAAATCCAATTTCACACTTAAATAGATTATTTATATCTGAATTGTTTGGGTTTTGTTTAGTACTAGCTGTTGTAAGGATACCCTGTAGGATGAGACAGATTAGATATTCACTTGTAACTTTCACACATGCAATACACAGTAAGCAGCTGCAGGTCAACTTTCCCATCTCCAGATTTTCAGTCTTCAACACTCAATAAAGTGACAGGGCTGGATCCTGGCTGTCCATCATGTGCTGCACAGTGGCACACAGGGTGGTCTGTTCCATAAACTTTCCAGGTGCCGAAGTAAGATTGACAAGCCCATAGTTCCCCTGATCCTCCATCAAACCCCTCTTGCAGGAGAGTTTCTCAGTCTTGTTTCTCCAGAAATGCTCTTAACTGGACCATCTGTGGTGTCCATGGGCAAAACATATAGTTTGAATTTATCCGACTCTTTTAGAGATATAGAATTTACAGGTATCATCTGTAGCAATTCATGTGTTTTTGCATGATTTTAAGCATTCATTCATTTTAATCAGAGGAGGCTTCAAATAGTTCAAATTAATTGTGAAGATGTATGGCTCAAGTGCTTATCTTTGTACACACTGAAAAAATTTCTGGCATTTCCACAAGTTCTCCTTCAAATCTGCTTTGGATTGTTCCTGGAATTGAACAGTAACACATCTTGGAGTGCTGAGAGAGTATTCAAAACTTGATTAGGCCTCTAGGGTGCTGTTGGTCTTGGTGGAAACAAATTGTTTCAACTGTGGTATCTGCAGTCATATAAAGATACTAGGAAAAACCTTCACTGTCCACCACATTCCCAAAACCTGATTTCCTGGAGAAACTGGGTTTAAATAAATTCCAGGAGGTAAAGTTAGGGTTTATGTTAGAATTACAGAAGTCAGTTGTCCAAACCCAAATAAGTGTCCAGGTTCACTAAATAGTCAGTGGTGATAAAGAGGAATGTCCAGGTTTCTTCATGTAGTCCCAGTTGCTTTGAAATCGACATCTATAATGATGTCATCCTGAAGACAGAGTAACAGAGGGTACAAGAAACACACATAATTAGCAGGAAAATTGACTTAGAGCTCAGAGGCAACAGGTGCCTACTCAAGCATACCAGCAACCTCCTCATATTCTTATCTTTTGGGGGGTTTCCTTGTTAATTGACAGATGAGAGGTAATGATGAAACTGATGAAAAACAGTTTAAAAGCCTGAAGAAATCTCTGAATAAGCAAGAAACAGCCAAAACATTGGCAATTCTGCTCTTAGCAGCACTGACAGAAGGATCTAGATTGGAAAGCAACACAAAAAAAACAAGAAGAGAAAGTCACCACCTGGCATTACCTTTCCCACAGTAAGGCCATGTTTATCTTTTGCTCTGGAAATAACCAGCTAGGCCCACACTAGGGCCAGGAGACCTCAGAGTGAGTCTTGGGAAACAGTATGTCCAGACAAGTAGCTTTCCAAGGCAAAGCCTTTTTTCCTTCACAATCTCCAGTGTTTTAGGGCCAAATTTGTACTCAAAAATAGAAGTATCTGCAGAGGCAGCTGCACTAGTCCCATGGCAGTGTTAGAGAGAAAGCACTTTGTCCAGTCTTTCAGGTTTTTTCTCATATTTCATACTCCTTTCCTCTCTTAACCCTTGAAAAGCACAAAGCTTGCAGCTGTTTGATTTCAGAAAAATGCAGCTATGTTTCTAGCGCAGATGTATGTCGTTTTAGACATGAAATAGTGTGGATTTTTTCAAGCCATTGGAGCACTTCTTCCACACCCTAAGTTTTGCATTCTTTGCGGAGTACCCTTTATTTGGCATGTAATGATTTTGGGGCTGTTAAATCTTTACATTATCCCAACAACATGTCAATTAAGGGAGGCATTTTATACAGATTACAAAGATTTGTCTGAGGTGGCCACAGCTTTGTTAAAGCTGTTTTGTGGACATCTTCATAATTAATGGAAAAATCATTAGGAATTCAGTCTTTATTAACCCCTGTAGCTGCAGGGGCCCATTTCATCTTAATTGCATTCATTTGGCACTGGCAGTATTATACAGCATAATCACTAATAAATGATCTTTTAATTTGTACCAATCAAGAGGGCTTGCTTTCATGCCAATATTCCTGTTTCTTTGATGTTGACCTGTCTTGATTTTTGATCATTTGAACTTAAGATGATTTACTGGAAAATCAATATCAATACCAAATCTGCCACATTCATACATCTGTGGTTAAGTTCAATTTGACTGTATTTTGATTGAAATAAGTAGTGCTTGATTATCCATTCAGATTTTATGAAATAATCAGGTTGGGAAATCTAGTCCTGTAGTCTTATTCAAAGGCAAATAATTAGAAACTGTAGGAAAACTGCAGAGCTGGGACAGCATTAGAAGTAACACTTCAGATCCCACTAATTAACCAACTTTGTCTGTAATCTCTTAAAGGCCTCTACCAATAGAGTAATATGCTATTGCCCATTTAGTGGGGCCAACAGGGCTTTGGCTACACTTGTTAATAGGAAAATCTGAGACAGTTTCTCTCATTATACCCCCTGTCAGCACGGTCTCTGCAGTATAAAATAGCCATCATTGTTCTGTTGGTCAGTTAACCAGAAACCAGACTACTGTAAAAAAATACTTTACAGTTAATTGAAAATGACTGAAACATTCCTTTATCAACCAGTTGCTTTGTGCTGTTTGGAGAAAATATAAATGTTGGTGAGGGAAGGCAAACACAAAGTTCAGTCATTTTAATTAATACCGTCTATTTGAACTAGAATTACTGACTTAGCTAAAGACAAAGAGCCCTTACAGCTGTTACTTCAACCTCTTGGTTATGATTTAAAAGGGGGGAAAAATACATGGTATCTTTCCTAATATTATAGCACTTACTCTCTAATTACTGAATTAATTTATTGAGAATTTGCAAGTAAATCTGTTAATTACTATGAGCAATATGAGGCCTTGTCTAAACTACTAATGCATTGCTACACTATGATACAGCTCCACTGCTGACTGTGAAATAAAAAATATAATGGAGCTCACTCAGAGGTGGGGGGAACTGGACCACAGCAGTTGCACAGCAGGGATGTCAGGGTTCCTCCTGCTGTTGTGTAACAGCCTCAACCTTTGCTGGTTTGCCTGCAGATACTGTAAGTTCCTGACCTCCTTTCTTAAATCCTTGATAATTTTAGGAAACGGGATCTGGAACAACCTCCAGTTATAAAAGGGAGATAAAGTTGAACATGTGCTCACTTGCAAGTTGGATGATATTTTATTTTGTATCACTTCAATTTTCAGTGCAAATGTTATAAATCCATGAAATAAATAAGCAGAATTAAATAATCCCTCTGCAAGTGCTGAGATGCATTCATGAAGGAAGCAAATAAACCTGTTTTCACACTGCTCTGCAGTGACACCTCACATGAGACTCTCCAGGTTGAGGAGACAGAGAGGGACACCAAAAATACTTTAATCTGAAACTGCAAGCATGAAATTGCCTCCATTAAGCTTGACTTCCTGATTATTCTGTAGCATCATCAAAAGGCACACTTAAAGCTGTTTTGGTGCCCTAAGTGCACATTACCACACCTAACCAAATTTAAAACTAATAATGACTGCCCTTGATGTACAAGGTCTGTTCAGTTACTGTGGGATTTCTTTTTTATGGGAGTTCTGTCCTGAAAGATTGATCAGTATTCTCACCCCTTTACACTAAAGCTACTTATTAGGTAATTTTGACAGGTGAGTGTTTATAATAGCAGCTTACACTTCTTGCAACCTGTTTCTGGCAGTTCCAACCACTAAGGGGCTTGCTTGAAAGTCTCACAAATTGAGTTTTATATATTGGTTCCAGAAAAACTACCTGCTTCATCCTTTCACAGGAAGACAGTGATCACTCCAAAAATTAATTATGAAAACTCTAATGCATTGATAGAAACACACCAAACCTATTAAACTAAAATTAGGAGGAATGGAAGTGGGATAGAAATCACCTTTAACAATAAATACCACAACTAACATCTCTTTAGGCAGTTCTTCAGATTCCTAACTCTTCAAATTTTTCTGCTTTTTCTACACTGATAACTCCAATTTTCCTTCAAGGGCGGGGGTGGATACAGGTTGTGTTTTTTTTTTTCATTTTATGGCTACATATTTCCAAAGTTAGAATAACATTGCCTCAAATCTAGTCCATCTTTATGCGTTAACCTTATTTCACTTGGATTCTGAAGAAATTATTTCTTCAGAAGATCTCAAATTTATTGAGTTACTTTGCTTTTTTAGTCTAGAAGCTATAGTTTGCCACTCTTCTGTCTTTGAAGACACATCTCAGTGGAAATGCCAGATTCCTGCCAATATTTTAATACATCTCATATATAGCATGGATATAAAAACTTTTCTTCCTGACAGTCTTGGGCTATACAGCAGCACATAAATAAATAGAATGTACCACCACTTATTTTATATTTACATATATAATCTCATGGGAAAGACTAGACATACACACATTCCCTGGTTATTGTGAGATTTATTACTGTTTTGTGATTGGATATATTAAGGCTATTAAAGGTTTTATTAGACATTTTTTCCCAGTAACAAATATGCACATACACAAAATTCTCTTGAAATCTTAACTTTTCTTACCAATCAGAGAATTCCCTAATAACTGGGGTTTTTTTTTAAATACACAGGGTAGCAATTTACTCTTATGGTCACTAAGGAGATGAAAAAACCTTGTCCTAAAAAAAAAGTTACTTACTGTATTGTTCTACATATTTTTTAAATTTAATCCTACATTTTATAAATTCATTCCTGGGAAAGGCTCAACAAAGATTCAAGACAGAATTAGAAGAACTGAATTAAAAGAATAGTATCTTCTATGCCACTCTCTGCATGAGGCTTGCTCATAGCTTCGGTTTGAGCTTGAGACTATGCTGTACTAAGCCCTAAAAATTACTTGTCACAAATACAAGCAATGAAAGACTTCTGGCCTCCAGGACTAGTTCAAAATTGTATTTAATTTTAATTAGCTGAAAAGTTAATACGAGAAGCAAAGCGTTTTTAATCATTCTACTCCTTGATTGCAGAATGGCCATAACACATCCCATCAGAATGACACCAGACCTTTTGCCTCAAATCCTTACTAGCCACTAGTTTTTTCACATTTATTATTCCCATCAGGGATGAGTACTTGCATCTGTTCTGAATTTGTTCTCCTTTAATTTCCATTTATGTTCTTCTTGTCCTACCTTTCTGTCGTGTTCTGAAAATAGCAGCTCATGTTGATAATATCTGTTCCATTTTAAATACTTCAATTAAATCACCCCTTAAGTGATTTTTCTTTCTAGAATTCATAGATTTAGCTGTTTAGATTTAGCTTGTCCTCAGAACTTACACTTTCAACCTTACTACCTTTTCAAAAACAGCAATATCACATCTACAATATACATGTCAAAGGTAAGACTGCACAGCTTGAATGTTGTCTTAAATATATATGTTCTGCTGCCCTCACTAACTGTCCTAGATACCATTTATTTGGAATCACTTTTTAAAGGTTCTTGTCAAAGTCAGCTGCATTCGTTATATTCTGTTTGGCTTTTAACATGCTTTATATTTCTGAGACCAGAGCTTGGCTATTTTTTTCAAACACCATTAGCTCCTATAATCATGTAAATACCCATTTAGTGGATGGAGCAAATTTTTTTAAATTTAACTTTAATGTTATTCATTACCATTTATCCTCTGTATTTGGAATTGCCTTTCTTAACATGCTTTATTTTTATAGAAACCCACCAAGTTTTAATTTGTAGTTCTTAGACTTGTAGTTACGCACCTTCCCATTCTTCCCATGTTATTTCCAATTCAGATACAAGTCCCCCAGTAAAGTACTGCTACAGGCACATTTTCAGATTTTAAAGCAAATAGTTTATGCAGAACATAATTTGTAAAAATACTGTAATAAATTAGAGGGCTTATTATAGTGTGCTATTTCCATTTCAATATCCAACCAGCAGAGGACTGCTTAATTTCCATAATGTAGGAAAGATTCAGAAAGAGCATGGAAATTATCCAAGGACAGCAGCGTGGCTGTAGAGAAAATATCAAATAGCTCATGTGCAGACTTTTTTTGGTGTGCTGTAATCAGCAGCATGTGCTTCCTAATAGCCCTACTGAGAAAAAGGTATCATACCTGAAGTGTGTACTCATCCTTGGAGACTGAGGACTAAAATATGAAACCTCCACTGTCTGAAGCTTCTGCAGTACTTCCTTTCATTCAGGCAAATATCCAGCCTTCTGGTGCCTTCTCAGAGAAGCACTCTCTGACAGGGTCTTGTATCTATGGAGTAGTTACTGAAAAGGAGTTTCTGGGATAGAAAGAGGAGGGGAGATGAAGGGCTGGTTGCCTCCAGCTCTTCCGTATGACTTTGGCAAGTGTCTGTGATGAGATGAGGACCAACAAATCATGGAAGCTTTAGCACTGACTTTGATGAAAGAAGGATCTGATTTAGTTACAGCCAGCTCTTCATTTTCTCATTTGTCAAACAGGATAATTATCCTTATTTCATTCTCTGTTGTGCTACAAGAGGCAAAATGAATTTCCCCAGTAAGTGTCGTTTTGAAACACAGCACCTTGGAAAGGTACCTCAGCTGGCTCTACCAGAAGCAGCTCTGGAGTTGGCAGAACTCAACCCGTCAGCTGAGGCATGCAGTTCATTAGTGCAGATGGAATGCCTTCCTAATGACTTTGACTGTTTCCTGGAGCTGAGATGATTTATTTGCAGAGTTTTGCCATGCTTCATAGACATACCAGTTTACTGAGACCTAGCATAAGACCCATTGTACAGCTCTGTGCTGCACAGAGTAGGTCTAATCCAATATTGAACTAATGCATCCCTACTCCTGAGGTGCAGTTATGTGTGGATGAAAGAGAATCTGAAATGGGGCCACAAGGTTCAGGGACCTTCATTCCCTCACAGTGAACCCCCAAGCCACTTCCCACTGGAGGAGAATCCTCAATATCACTAACTAGCTTCTGGTAGACCTCGGCCAGCTGGCAACAGTCTTCCTTTCACAGCATCCTGCTCAGTCCTTGAGCCAGGGAAGGCACAGAACAGAGACACTCATGCAGTTGTATCACCACAATTCCTTTATGTTAAAGCAAAATACACTACTTCTCAATATGGAGTTGCTCAGCAAAGCAGACTGAATGGAGTCTGTCTCATAAAACGTGTGGTTATTTTCTTCATTATTTAAACTGAATATGGAGAGAGCCATATTTACATGAAAATGAGTCTTTAAAAGAGATGAAGTGTTAAAAGGGAAAATATTGTTGTCATATAATTCTGTTGCCTGCAAAATGGGTGAGAGTTTTTGTTTCTCATTTCTCCAGTGCCACTCTGCAAGATGCAAGAAATGTATTGGATTTGTTTGAAGTTGTGGTCTTGTGATTTGGAAAAGTCTTTTAAAACTCATTTTAAAAAAAAAAAAAGAATCCTATCTTACAACTAGCCTTCACAGTGTGCTCTTGGGCACCCTTTTTGGCACTGTGCTGTCAGTGCATTTGATTTGCTATCTGCATGTGATGTTATGTGCCATATTGTCACAACTTAGGAAGAAGCAGTAAATTGAAGTCGAGTCCTCATTGGAATGAAACTCCCATTTTAAGGAGAAATTCAGATCAGTTCAGTTTGACCTTGGAACTTGAATTAAAGCTTTAGAAACTCAACTTTCTCAAGGAAAGTATGAGGTTTGTATGAGTCTGGATATATTAAAAACTCATACAGCTCTAGTACAGTGTACGTGCCAGTGTGGTTAATTCCTAATTTAGAGTACAATGACAAAAATCAAAGGGTTTCACCTGAACTAATTTTCACTGAGTTAATTGGTGATACTCAAAGCTGGTTTATAAGCATTTAACAATCCATTAAAAGCAGTGTTAAAAGCTCAGTTGTGATTTTTACTGAAACATTTTCATAAGTCTAACCTGATTTCTGAATGGAATTTTTATTAGTTTGGGGTAGTATCATAAAAATGCACATAAGTCTAGGCTGGATTCCAATTTTGTATTGTAATAAGCAACATTTTATGTATAGGTCTGTATGCACATTCAACAAATCACTCAGAAAGAAAAATCAAGTGGATGTGGTTATTGAAGATGAGGATGGCATTTACCTGCTTGAAATTTGATGCATATAATACATAAGGGGATGTCCTTGCTTCAGTCATAAAACCAATCCATTTAGATTGTCAAGACAGGGAATTGGGCACAATAGGTTTTTGTGGGACTACAGTGTGTCACCACTTGACTGTAGCAGAGCAGCAGCCACACTGAGAAGCAAAGCCAGAGCCCTTGCTTCTGCCCCACCTGCAGCAGAGGAATACAATAAATGAATCCCCTCTCAGGACTGGGGAAATAATTTAAGCCTGCTTCCAGGAAGAGGTAACACCTGAGATTTCTCAACTGACTAAATGTTTTGCTCCTTCTTGCTATCATTGCTGTGTAAATGCTGACTTATCATCATTAAATCTGCCCACAGCAAATCAATAAGGAGTTGGGGTGCCTGTTAGTAGAAGTAACAGCATAATGCTGTTAGGATGTTGATGGCTTTGGTAGCTGCCAAGAAATATTGCTAAGCTAATCTAAACCAAGGTAATGCAGAAATGATAGGTGCACTGCAATCCCTGAGAGTTTAAAGGGAAGGAGAACAAAAGTCCCCGATGATTACAGTTCCTTTTATTGCAGGTTAACCTTGGAAGTTATGTCACTTCTTCAAAGTAGCAGATAACAATTGTACCATTAGTGATATGTAATGTTTGGCAAGTGCTGCTGTGGAGAGTAGGAACACGATGTCAAAGAGAAAAAATACACAGGGACTGAGGAGGTGGGACAAGGTGAAAGTGGGTGGCTTCAGTGAAGGATGCACAACATGTGTTTTTACAAGTTAGGGAATCAGAATCATATAGGGACCTTATGGGTTGGAGGGGACATTGAAGATCATCTAGTTCCAACCATAGGCAGGAACACCTCCCACTAGATCAGGCTGGTCAGTGTCTTGTCCAGCCTAGCCCTAAGCAACTCTAGAGAGGGGGCATCCACAGCTCCTCAGTGCAACCTGCTCCAGTGTCTCACTGTAAAGATTTTCTTTCTTATCTCTAGCCTGAATCACCCCTCTTCCAATTTGCAGCTGTTATTCCTAGTCCTGCCATTACATATCCTATTAAACAGTCCTACTCCCTCCTTTCTGTAGGCCCCCTTCAGGTATTGATAAGCTACTTATGAGGTCCTCCCTGAGCAGCCTCAATTCCTTCACCTTGTCCTCATAAGGGAGGTGCTCCAGCCCTCTCATCATCTTTGTGACACCTCTCTGGACCCGCTCCAATAGCTCAATGTCCTTCTGATGCTGAGGGCTCCAGAGCTGGATACTACACTTCAGGTGGGGACTCAAGCCACTTAGTATGGATCAACTGGAAAAACACTGCCTTTTTCAGAGCTTTCTCTCCTTTTTTTGGCTTTTAGGCATGTAATAAGATGGGAAACTAAATCCTTCATATATTTTATGCAGTCCCCTCTGCAACATGGTGCTGGGTGACACATCACAGTCATGGATTCTTCTGCTAACTTGCAGTGAACAGCACCAGTGGCCAGGTGCGTAATTCAGCTCTTCCCAAATGTAATTTTTGTTTGATGTGGAACTTATATTTCAGCAGCTTCAAACATAAACCATCATATGGGTGATTCCAAACCAGAGACCTGGGAACTGAAGTATCTGAATGCTCTCAACCTAAACAGTGTTCCTGAGTTTCTTTTCCTTTTAAGAGAGTGATAATACATACAAATGTGAAAATTAATGTATATACTGTATCTTGGGACAAAAGGATAATTTAATGAATTATTTGTGAATCCTGAAGTTCACAACAATAACCACAGTGTCAAAGTGGATTTTAGAAGTGCTGCAGAATTACAGTAGTTTATACACCCATCTTCTGAAGTATTTTCAATATTATGTGATCATTTTCCATATGTAATTAGCTTTGTCCTTTTTTTCGCTGATTCACCCGTTCCCTTTTAAATGCTTCATGTGCATGATTGAGATGTGTCAAACTGTACATGGGGAAGGGGGAAAAGATACAATCAAGCAATACATCTGATCTATAAGTCTGATCTTTTACTCTATAGAAGCTGTTTCTGGTCTTTGTCACACTCAAAGAAAAACAGTAAAATTCACTGAAACAAGCAGTGATTTTTTGATGAAAGTCAGAAGGGGGTGGGGAAGGACACCAAGAATGGGAGCTTTTGTTCAGTGAAACAAATGTTAACACCAGAATACAGATAAAACTTTATGTATTATTAAAGAACAGATTTTGCAGTTGGAAAAATGTAATGCAACCTGGAATCATTTATTCAAACTGGTAATTCTTTTCATGTTGTCACATTACAAAAAGTCTTGACGTCTCTTTTCTGACTGAAAATATAAAACACTGTGGGGTAAAGGCAACTAATAAGAAGAACTACATTTTCTTAAGCTTGAAAGCCACCGCAGAAAGAAATTACAGGAGAAAAAAAAAAAGCAAAAAGACCAAACCCACATAATTTGATAGGAAAAAAGGGGGGGAAAAGCAAAGATATTCTGATAGGTCATTTTTTTTTTCATACATGAACATTTAGTCTACAGTAATCTACCAGGACTGTCAAATTTGATTGAAAGATAATGCAAGATTTTTTTCTTGCCACAATTTATAGCATGTATCCATTAGGAATAATTATGGTTGCATGATTTTGCTAGCTGTTATCTCTACAAGTGTTACTAATGGTTTTATCAATTACTCCCTGTCCAATAACTGCATGGTTGTAACCTAATTTAAAGACACTCTATCACTAGGCTGATTTGTGTAGTAGTAAATGACAGCATTTGAGACACCAGCCAAACGACTCACTTCAGTGACTTAGTTAGTCTTTAATAATTAACAATTAGTAGGTACCTAAGAAAAACTCAAGAGACTAAAGCTCCCATGTTTCCCTTTCTTATCTAAACACTAGAATTTACCAAGACTACCTCCTGTAAATAAAATCTCCTTCTTCTGTGGCTGTTAGGAAACATGCTTTAATAAAGATTAATATTTGAAGAATAAATCAGAACCAAACTTCAGGATCCACAGTTGCAAGACAAGATAAGGTGAAGATATAAGATTATACTTTATGATTTTGCTATTACTGCTACAGTTCAAAAGCAAAGCTGTTGTGCTAAAAGAGGAATAAGCACTGGCAAAATTGTGCTATTTTCTTGAAATTTAGAGCAAAAGTGCTGGTTGTGCAAAAAGAAGCACTTCATTATAGATCATTAATGATGTTTTATGTACAGTTCAGAAAGGTATTGCGTGCTCAGAAACGACTGGAAAGAAGTCTGAAATCTATTTTAAATGAGCGTAAAATATGGTATTCCTCCAAGGAGGCTATCTCTGAGGATTTTAAAGAATTTTTCCATTAAAAGATCTCTTTTCCTAACTAAGACTTTGAACTTTAGGTTTAAAGGAGGATCTTGTACTCTGCAAGTAACTATTTCTTTGTAGTCACAAAGTCATTTGAAATAACCATGAGTGAACAGAGGTTGAGGTTTTTGCAGTGCACAGTCCTTTGCACAGTCCATTAGTATATTTTAATTTAGCTTGATGGGGCAAAATTGCCTGGAATAATTCATCATTTGGGTTATTGTGTCAGACCTTAGTACATCATCTCTTTCAGATTATCCAGGATCCCAAAGTAACAATCTTTCCCGAGGAGCCTTGAGGGTTGTATGTTTATAAAACGGTGCTCTTTACCCACTCAACAGTCTGATGACATTTTCAGGCTCACATGCAAAACCAATATCTGCTATGAAGCTCGCATGCTCTTAGTAGGAACATAGGAGCTGCCACACTGGATTAGACCAGTGATCCATCTAGCATGGTCTCCTGTCTCTGACAGATGCCAACTCCTGGCTGCTTTAGAGGAAGGTGTGAGAAACCCTGTCAGAAAGAAAAAAAAAAAAAACCTGTAGAAACACCTGCATGTATAGACAGTCATGCCCAAAAGCATGACTTGTGTATATGCTTTAAAAGTACAAGGGATTTTGTTATAAATGTAGGAGCTGTCACAATCCCTGTAATATTTGTATTACACTCTTGATCTCAAGGCTATATTTTGATTGCACAGTACAGTCCCACTTTCCTGATCATTATCCAGGTTGAGGGTTGACCCAGGCAGGCTGGAGTTCACTTCTAGGCAGCATGGCCAAGTTTCTTTCTCCCAGGGAACAAAGTCCTGGCTAGAGAAGAGGAGAGATGGAAAACATCCAATTGTCAACCTGGCACAGGTTCTCAGACCACACAGTTTAAACATAGTTGCAGAAACTGTGCTGCAATTAGCTCATTTTATTGGGTTGATTTGGGCATTTTTAAAGTCTCTTTTCTTGCCTCTGAATTTTCCATCTTTTTCATTGATCACATGCTTTTGATTCCTAGAGTGAATCAACAGCCTCTTTTTTTTGCCACCGTATATTTAATATCTTCAATACTCTTACCATTTTCTGCTATTCATCCCCTCCCTAAAGCAAGCAATTACAATGCTTTTTTGCTTTTTTTCTTAGCCTACATTCATTCATCTAAGCATTTTGGAAGCTCTTTATTTTCTGAGGTGCACTAGGCTGATTCATCTAATGCTATGGAAATAATTTTGGTTTTGTTCTCTGCCTCAAAATGCTTCCCTAACACAAATATTATTTAATAATACTAAATGACAAAATTCTTGCTTTTGATTTTAGCTTAATCTGATGAGGGTATTCACCAGATAGCAGAGCATTTGTCCATCCAGTGAGCTGATAAAACAGTCTCAAGTCGGGGTTACTAAAGCCAAAGATGATCTTCAAAATGTAATTTTAACCTCACCCACCCTTCCTGGTTCATCTGCATATTCTTTAGAAAACCACTCATTGAGTATCTGTACCCCAAATGATGTCATCAGGCACAGCATGCTGCCACTACAAGTGGGACAATTATAATTTTTGTAGCTGATTAATCATCATGAAAAAGTAACAGTCAATTGACTCAATCATACATCCATGGTGATTAATCACACTTCACTTGTGTTTTTTACAAGTATTTTACCGACAGTGCAGATGTTGGATGATTTTTCTCCTTGAGCCTTTTCCTTGGTCACAGATGTTAAGTAATCACTTTGTCCTGGTACTTGACTTGTCTAATTTTTAATTCTGCAGGCCTTTAAAATCAAATGTGTTGCTTAAGTAGAAAGAAAATGTTAACATAGTTATTAATTTTTTTAGAATGTAATTAATATCTGAAATCACCCCAATTGTCATCCGTAGTCATAGATGTTTTCAATAGGAGTATTACTCTTAAACCTCTTCTGTTATGTGTAACAGCAGCAGAACTAATAAAACACTGGCAGAGATGGGTAGCAAAGTCCATCTTATGTTTAGAACACATAGCTTCTAATCCATGACTCACTTGACTGTAACTAAATGGCAGACAAGTACACAAGAATCTTCTGACATCAAAATATTGAAGTTCATAGATATTCACATAGCCTGGTAGACTTCAGTCTTAACTTTGGTTAGAACATTAATGGAGATTGCTGAGATGTCACAGCAGATAAAAGTGTCCTAGTGTATTACTTAAACATTGGTAATGATATTTTGTCAGGAGTTACATCCATGCTGATGAGGCCATGAACTTCATCATTCAGACAACTGCTGCCTGTCTTATAACTGCTTCACGACAGATAAGCACATACAGGAATGATTTGTAAAGCTGTTTAGGAGTGCAAGTTGATTTGTAAGTGATTTTTAAAGACTTATTTCAGAGGATACCTCATAGCTAAAATCTGTATATTTCCCAGACTGCCCTCAGCATTCCAAATACTGGAAGTGTGTAGTGAAAATGAGGTATTTATTTTGTATGATGCAAGCTTCACTGATTCTAAACATGTTTCATCCTACAGAAAAGACAGAGATTCCTATTTACTTAGCAAAAGGATTCTACCAACCTGTTTGCCAATCCTTAGATCACTGCTAAGATCAATGCATACACTGGTAACTGCTTTCATGAAAGGATGACACAGCTGCATTGAATTCTTCACTAGACTTCAGTCTTGATACTGTTAATAAAGAGCCTAAGGTTGGGTATGATTGTTAATACACTAATTCTAAAAATCCACTCAAACGTCACTTATAATCAGGATTTTCTACTGTGCTAGGACCCCTGGGGAAACCTTTGAAGCTGTGAATGGTGTACACGATGACAGGGATGAACATAAGAAGGTAGAAGGCCACCGATGCTGTTTAGCTCAGATGTATAAAACTATCACGTATATACAAGCTTAGAAATGCTGGCAGCTAGGAAGATGGGAAAGCAAAGTGTGATATGAAGAAAACACCCAGATCCAGAAGGAAAAGCTTTACACTAAACCCAGTTATTTCAAAGCATTAGGGGGAGAGATGAAGAAACCTTACGGCTTGTAATTTCCAGTGGAATTACCAAGGCAAAAAGGAAATTATAAAATCTTCTTATTGAAAGGACATGCATGACATAAAACTATTTAAAACAATAAATAAAAAAGACCTTGGTTATTTTATTAGCAATAGAGCTGCACCTTATATCAGACATGTATGGCTGTGACACCTTTAAAAGGAGAATAAGGTAAAAGGAAATTAACATGCAATATCAAAAAACCTCAGCATGCAAGTCAATGATTAAACATTGTGTTTTAAGTTTATTAAAGCTGTGCACAATTATCATCTCATTGTATCATATCTCTGGTATTATTACGCATAACATTTTGAAATGTGACTTTGTGAGTTTCCTCACAGTGTGAGTTGCACTTTATTTATGATTAGTGCTAGGGGTGGTGTGAAGCGAATGCATATCCCTCAGTAATGAAGTAGAGAAGACTTGGGTGGATTTTTCAGAGTCATAAGGCCTGCCATAAAAAATCCCTCATGAATCTTTTACAGCTATAAGTAAACTGGCGTTGGCAATATCTATACTACTATTGGAATTTTGGATGAAAACATTTTTTAAAAGCTACTGAGAAAAAGGGGATGTCAGGATTTATGCATGGTGGTGCTGGGAACTTTTGTTTTCAAGAAGGGTACGTTTTCTCAGTTTTCACTTGGAATACCTGACTGCCACAGATAATAGCAGCTTGCTCTGCTCCTACTTGTAGTCAACACAGGGTTTTCTCACACTCCCACCTGACTCTATTTTTTCTACATCAGAGTATTTCATCTGAGCTGCAGGTTGCTCTCTCATTACTCACTTGCATGCCTTTCTTTAATTATTCACGCTAAGCTTAATTATATGCTAAACACAGACAATTCTTCTTTGGGACTGTATTTCTCTTACAGACAAGGACAGTAGTCTTTGTAAAAAAAAAGGATGGGTCTTTTCCAGTGCCTGTCAGTACAAAACCAAACTTGCTAAGACATGAATTTTGAAAAATAATGAAAAGGAAATCACACGTGAAACAGAGAGTCACTAGGATTAGGAGCTAGGATGCCATGTTGCCAGTATTTCCACCCCTCACTCACTGTGGAGGCAGCTCTTTAGGAGGGAGAATACAACCTCATGTATCAGTATAAGTTGGGGACTGAGCTGTTACAGAGCAGTGTAGGGGAAAGGGACCTGGGGATCCTGGTGGACAGGAGGATGACCATGAGCCAGCAATGTGTCCCTGTGGCCAAGAAGGCCAATGGCATCCTGGGGTGTATTAGAAGGGGCATAGTCAGTCGGTCAAGAGAGGTTCTCCTCTTCCTCTACTCTGCCCTGGTGAGACCACATCTGGAATACTGTGTCCAGGTCCAGGACCCTCAGTTTAAGAAGGACAGGGAACTAACTGATAGGAAAAGTCCAGCAGAGAGCCATAAGGATGATTAGGGGATTTGAGCATCTCCCTTATGAGGAAAGGCTGAAGGAACTGGTTCTCTTTAGCCTGAGGAAGAGGAGATTGATGGGTGACCTCATTCATGTTTATAAATATGTGAAGGGTGAGTGTCAGGAGGATGGACCCAGGCTCTTCACAGTGACCTCCAACGACAGGACTCGGGGTAGTGGGTGCAAGCTAGAACACTGGAGGTTGCACAGAAATATAAGAAAAACTTTATCCTCAGTGAGGGTGACAGAACACTGACACAGACTGCTCAGAGAGGTTCTGCAGTCTCCTTCTCTGGAGACATTCAAACTTGTCTGGATATGTTTCTGTATGACCTGGTCTAGGTGTTCCTGCTCCAGCAGGGGGATTGGACTAGCTGATCTCTTGAGTTCCCTTTCAATCCCTGGTATTCTGTGAGTCTGTATCCACTGTGAGACCAGAGACAGGCTGGGATGCCCTCTCCCAAACTTCCTCTTTAGTTAGAGTGCAGACTGCAACAGGGATTTCACAGCATTTTGTGGTTGGCCAGAGATGATGACAGCAAATACAGAGAGACACCGATGCTGGAATTGCAACTGAAGGAGGGGCAGGTGTCACACTACTCTACAAAGGCACAAGAAGAAAGAAAGAGGAGACTAAGAAAATCCAGGAGATATGAGGTGAAGACTTGTGGAGGCAGGAGATTAGGAAAGGAATGAGACACTTAGAACTTGGATTAGTTTAACTGGGATTATGGGGCTGCAATGAGGAGCAAATCATTAGAGGGTGAGAGGAGAAGCACTTGTGGCTGAAGAAAGGCTGAGTCCACAAGAGCCTGTCCTCTTCTAAAGCTAAAGTGCAAATGAGGTTTTTATGAATGCCATTGCTCCTCTGCTCTTGGTAAGTATAAAGCTGTGAAAATTGCTGCCACTGTGACTTGTCCACTTCTAGAACCAGCACCCCACTTGGACAGGATTAACCCTTCAGCTCAGAGAGCAAAGGGCTGAGAGATGAATCTCTTTCATCTCAACATCAATGCCAGGCAGCAGTAGGCTGAAAGGGGTGTGGGATTCGGTTTATACCTAAACAACAAAACAAAAAAGCAGCAGGATAAGATATCCTGGTAAATTAAACAAATACAAAAAAGTTTTCCAGAACCTGGTAGAACTGTACATTCTCCCTCTTTCCTAGTTATAACTCTGAGGATGCTGTACCACATTCCTGAAGAGCTAATCTCAGAAAACCTCTGAAACTAAAGTCCCAAAACTACCTTGCAGCCAGGTGAGTGAATCAGCAGGACCCAAGCAGTCTGTTCAGCAGCAGCCTGTTGGTTAAAATCCTCACGTCTGTGCAGACTGTTTTTACTTTCAGCAGAACAGCATTTTCCAAAAATGTGCTGATCAGCTCTAATTATCAAGGTTACAAACTGAATCACTCAAAAGTTAAGAAATGCCAAAATCCATGCAGCTTGCATAACCTCAATACTCACATGCACACCCCCTTGAACGTGCATTATGATACAGTCTTTAATTATTTTCTTGCTTGTTATATTTCCCCCTATATAGTTGAAGGCATGGGATGCACCCACAGCAAGGATGAATCAGCCTTAAGTAATGAAGCTGGCTGCTCTCTTTAGACATCTTTTGATCAATGCAAAGATGTGTAGGCTGAAGTAGAGACAGCAAGAAAAGAAAGGGAAAAGCACTAAATATAGCCAAAAAAGCTGACCAGGAAACCTAATTCTATCCAAGCCCTTGCCACAGGGTTTCTCCACGCTTAACTTTGGACAGGTGATCCTTTAGGGGAGACCCAAACTATTCTAAAAAGCAATGCTCATAGAGTGAGGTGAAGGAGATTTGTGAAGCTGGGGAATACCACATTAATTGTATGCTTTTTGTGTACCTCAGTTTAGATGCTGAATTGATACGCAAACATCACACCCATTTTCAAAAAGGGTAGAATGGAGGATGCCAGGAGCTACTGACTTGTCAGCCTCACCTCTGGGCCTGGGAAGATCATGGAGTGAATTCTTCTATGGTATGACACATGAAGCTATGGTATGACAGGGAGGTAATAATCTAAACAGGGAGCATGACTTCACCAACAACCTGACCAACCAAGTGGCCTTCTAAAATGGAGTGACTACATTGGTGGACATGGGAGGATCAGTGGATATCATCTATCTGAAACTCTATAAAGTCTTTAACACAGTCCCCCTAACATCCTTCCCTCTAAATTGGAGAGATACGGATTTGATGAGTGGACTGTTTGGTGGATAAGACACTGACAAGATGGTTCCTTCCAGAAAGTAGCTGCTGATGTTTTGATGTCCAGGTGGAGAGGAGTGACAAGTGGCATCCTTCAGGGAACCAGGCTGTTTAATTTTTTCATAAACAATATAGACAGTGGAGTTGAGTGCAACTGCAGCAAGTTTGTGGATGACACCAAGCTGAGTGGTGCCGTTGACACACTACAGTTGCAGGATGTCATCCACAGGGACCTGGACAGGTTGGAAAGCTGGGCCCCTGCAAACCTCATGAAGTTAAATTAGGACAAGAGCAGGCTGCTGCATTCGTGCCAGGCCAGTCCTCATTACCAATACAGACTGGGAGAAGTGACAGAGAGCAGCTCTGTGGAAAAGGACTTGTGAGTACTGGTGGATTAAAAGCTGCACATGAGTAAACAGTGTGCGATTGCAGCCCAGAAGGCCAACCATATTCTGAGTTGCATCAGCAAAGATGTGGCCACAGGTCAAGAGAGGCAATTCTGTCCCTTTGCTTTTGTGAGACACCACCTGGAGTACTGCATCCAGCTCTGGAGCCCTCAGTACAAAAAGGACATGGAACCATTGGAGAGGGTCCAGAGGAGGGCCATGAGGATGATGCAAGGGCTGGAGCACCTCACCCATGAGGACAGGCTGATAGAGCTGAGACTGTTCAGCCTGAAGAGGAGAAGGCTCCAGGGAGGTCTCATAGTGGTCTACCAGTACCTGAAGGGGGCCTACAGAAAAGATATTGTTTGCCAGGGCACGTAGCAATATGGGATGGGGGGCAATGGTCTTAAACTGGAGCAGGGTAGGTTTAAGTTAGACATTAGGAAGAAGTCTTCACCATGAGGGTGGTGAGGCACTGGAACAGGTTCCCCAGAAAGGTAGTGAAGGTATTCAAGGCCAGGCTTGATGAGGCTCTTAGCAACCTGATCGAGTATAGGATGTCCCTACTCACTGCAGGGGAGTTTAAATAGATGGTCTTTGAAGGTCCCTTCCAACCATGTGATTCTATGATTTACAGAGCTTTTGAGAAGTCACGCTTGTAACCAGAATCAATTACAGGAGCAGTATTTTGACTCTGTAAAGCATTGTACATTGCAATGCTAACAACTCAGGTGGGGTAAACCTAAACAGTGCCAGGTGGCAACACGCCATTAATGGAGTAAATGGACCTTCATCTTCCTGCACCTGGATAACACGAGTAATATTCATACCACTCACATGCCAAGGAGATAGTGAAAAGAAAGTTAATGTATATCTGAGAAGTATTCAGACTGCAAAAAATAAAGCCTTGAGGAAATTAGTAGTTTTATCTTCAGAGCAGAGGTTTTGAAGTGACTGGTAAATAAGGTATAAAGCAAATAAAAACTCTTTTGTTTTTTTTCTGGTATCTAATATTAGTCCAGAATGATTTTTAAAATTTCCTTTCATAAGCTAAGACCATTTTGGCCCTAGCTTTAGAAATATACATATGCTGCAAAATAGACTGCAAAATTTCAAAACAACTATATTGTGCTGCAGTTATAGTTAGATAATTATTTTTTCATAGTGTAAGAAATTTTGAAAAACTTTCAAGATGCAACTTCTTCTTCTTGACTGATGGTTCTTTGAAGACATGTAACTCTTTTTTTCTTGCCTGTTGAGAACAGCCATTATTATAATTAATTTTCCTGAGCAGAAACAACTTCAATGTTATGGGTTTTTTCCAAACATATTAACACATTTTTTAAATTTTCAACTTTGCAGATAGATTTAGTGCAGTAATAATCTGTAAACAACATTTATTGTTTGATTCATTATTCTCTCCTTTTGCCAAATTCAAAGTTTTCAACAACAAAAAATCATTTTAAAGCTTGAAGCACTTTCTTAGCCTTTCTTTCCTTAATCAGCATAGAACTGCTCTGCGCCAAAAATGAATGTGATCTCCCCTAAGCCAAAACTTTGAGTCAGCTTTTAACCACATTGCACATTCATGCCCTGAAACAGCAAAGACAGAAACAGAACAGCATTTCAGTAGGCAGTTACCATCAGGATGCTGTGGCACACTCTAGTTTGTTGAAAAAATATCACATAATATCAAACTAAGGAAAAATCTGTTCAGTTTCTTCGATACTTTAAATGCTGGAAGAAGCAAAGCAAGAGGAACAGAGGCTTTAATTTATCTCATCACTTTTCTTATCCCACTCCTCTGTACTTGTGAACTGGTAAAAAATTAGTTATATAGTTATCTAAACTTTGCCCTTTTCCCAGATAATATAGCACTAACTATAGAAACTGAGCTGCTAGAATGGTCTATCACAAAAAAATGAGGGTACTTGATCTTGTGTAACATAGTCATAGTCATCTAGGTTGGAAGGTCATATAGTGTTCTTTAAATGTCCATTATGCTGACCTACTCTACAGCCATTTTTGCTGCCAATTGCCCAGCAGATTTCATATTATAAAGAAATAGGCCCAGTATTCTTTTTCCCAGTAAATTCCAGAGCCATAAATTGATGTTTTTACTAACTATTCTGAACACAAGGAGAATGTCCTGCTGCTGGTGAAGGCTTGCTGGGTATCCTTGGAGAAAAATCTAGGAATCCCATTAGTTATCAAGAGGACTGTCCATGGCTTCAGAAGAGGAAGGAGCAGGACATGAGGAAGAAGGCAGTGGTCAGTGTGCAGAAGTGTCAGTAGGCTGCTCTCAGAAGAAATGCTTGACCACCTACATTCCCATTGATCCCTTTTCCTCCTCTTCAGAGAATGTTGGGCTCAAAAGCAAAGGTCTTTGCAAATTGAGTGATACGTACAGCAATTTGTTTTCATTGTATTCATGATTTCTGTTTAAAAATTTATTTAGTTTAGAAGTAATTAAACGCACTTGATGACAGCACCGTTCAAGATTCTCCCATAGCATGTTAGTACCATTTCTTTTCAGGATGCAGCAGTACAGATTGTCATCTCTCAAATTGTTTTTATTTCTTTCAAAGTATTTTCATACATTTGCAACTAAAGAACAGCCCCAGTGGAGTAATTCATCAGTTTGACACTACTCATACACCTAAATTCAAGAACAATATTTTTAGAGTATGTAAAACATAGATTTCACAGAACTCCCTGCCCAAAAAGATGAGAAAGTGGGAGTCTGACAGTGCAATTTAAAGCCTTCAAATGCTCAAAACAAATAGTCAGGTTCACAGCCTGACCTGGAAGTTACAGAAAATAAACATAAGGAATCTTGCAGGTGAGGTAGATGGTTGTAGGTCTCTTCCAACTCACATAGTCCATTCCATTTCAACTTTCTTACCAGTAAAAAACTCCACAGAGAGGATTCCCACATAAATTATCACTTTCAGGTGTCAGTTGAGTAGCTTTCTTAGTTTGCTTTTCATTCTTTCCTGCTCTACTACTGAAATTTATCTGCACATCTTATTATATGCAGTAAATTCTTATAATCAAATGTTAATATGTACTACAAGTGCTTTTTTGCCTCCGTTAGGCTTTTGGTTCTGGAAGCTCAGCAAGAAAAAAAGAATTTTGACAGCTGACTTATTTACTGGTATTAATATTCCTTTGCATATATTTTGATTTATACTTTGTGTGATTCATTTTTTGCTTTGTTGTTTTGCTGTGCTGGCTGTAAGGATTACACTAAAATTCACCTGCCACTCACTTTAATTTCTTGTGTTCAGGGCTGTACAATGCTCCATGTAAGGCTAATCAATACACGGATTTATGAAACATCAAAACAGAACAGTCTAAAGGAGGAAATTGTAGTCAGTCCTAGTTATTAAAGATTTCCTATACTAAATTTAGTATAAGAGAATCCTTATACTACTGCAATGTGAAGAAACAATTGCGGTTCATTCCACTGCAATGTGTTTTTATTTGTTGCTTGCTATTTAATACCAGCTGGAAGGAAGCAAACCGTGTCATGTGGTGGTGAAATACTGAATTCCATTTTAGACACAAGCGGGTCATCCATTAATTTCTTCTGAAGTTTTACCTGATGCTCAGAACACTGTTCAATGGAAAAAGAAACAGCAAATTTTATATTACAGGATGAAAATATAAATGACTCTACATTCTTTCTGCATTCTACTGTCTCACATTGCAAGCTATATTGCATACACATGTACATATGTAGTCACATATCTATATTGGCATAGATATGCATTTATATAACTTGTATATATAAATAAAAAGAAAAAAATATTGAAAGAGATCTCCTTATATCATTATCTCATTTAAATGCAGGATCTGTAGTGGAATATATTTGTTTCTTTCTTGGATTAACAGCATATTTCCCTAACTTTCCTTGTTTACTTTCAACATGTATCAAAGACTTTAGCATCTACTTTCATTCTTTCTCATAAATTAGTAGAATTTTTTATAGTGACAGCAAATTTTGCAAACTTATTCTGTCTCAGAGCACTCTGACTACCAAAAACTTACTAAAAGACTTTCAAAGAGTCATTTTCCAGAACACTTGAAAGTATTCCCCATTTTGGTTTTTGTCTTACAGTTGACACATGAGCAATTACTTAGATTTTTTAAAAGTAAAATGACATGCAATGACAAATTGTCCATCAACACTATATACATGCATAAATATACACAGATATAAACCTATGCATACATGCACAAGAACATTCACACACATATTCATGAGGTTTCATTAGCTAATAATGTAGTAACATTAAACATAGTTACAACAAAACAGTCATCAATCCAAATACAAAACAAGAGAGACATTTTATATTTTATATACATCATCAAATGGAATTTATTATTAATTGCATCAAGGAGCTTATGACAATAAAACATTAACTGTGGACAGAGTATGTGAAAAAGAGTCATTTCAGGGTCAAGAAATTACATCTTTTTTCCACCTCTCATTGAAAAAAATTGTCCAGTTTTTATCTTGTTAGTATCTATTTCCAAATCTTTGTATTTCCTCCAGGGAACCTGAAACAGACAAAATAACAATAAAAAGAAAAAGATTATATAGCAGTGAAAAGCTCTGGAGAGTGAAATTGCAGAATAAGATGACCAAGACATGGTGAAATCTGTTTCTGGTGACATAAGACGTAAGCTGAAAAGCATTAATAGAGATGAAACTTTATCTTTATAGTGGGACAGGATCAGTCTCCTTTTTGGGCTCACTCAGTATGTATTGTACTGTATTCAAGACACAGTCCTGTAATGTCATTACAAGGTCCCATCACAGTCACTTGTACATTTCTTTTGGCACAGCAGAATTTTTTTTGATGGGGGACAGGGTCAACAGTCAAGAAATCCCTGCCCTCTAATAAGACAGCAGGAGAAGAAAAATACTAGCTAAGCACTTCAGCTGTTCTCAGATTCATAAAAAACATCATGTTGTAGAGATTATAATGTTTATTTTTCCTGTTGGTTAGCTGCTAGAAAACCTTTGGGAATTCACTAGGTAAAATATCCAGAAACTACAGTGACTCCTGCTTTTGCCTCAGCATAGTATCTACAACAGAACTTTGAGTGCCAAATGTACTATCACAGGCAACATTTACTTTTTTAAAAAAATTTATTTTGTTTTCCTCACCATGAGGGAGGTGAGGCACTGGAACAGAGAGGTGGTAGAGGCCCCCTCCCTGAAGACATTCAAGGCCAGGCTTGGTGAGGGTCTGAGCAACCTGATCTAGTTCCAGATGTCACTGCAAACTGAAGGGGGTTTGGACTAGATTACTTTTAAAGGTCCCTTCCAACTCAACACATTCTGTGATTCTATTCCATGGTTCTATTGTGCTGGAGGGAGGAACAAGAGCAACAATCCTCTCACAGGCATTAAAACTACTGGAAACAATAAAGGGAGCTCTTTAGATCTTCAGAATATTGATGAAGAGCACAAAACAGTCAAAGTAGAGGAGAGTGTCAAAACTCTGATGCCTCCAATAAGAGGAAGGAATCAGGGACCAGAGCAGAAAGAGCATCAGGATTATTTGCTGCTCATGCTCAAATTCACAGTCTCTGGGAATTAACACATTTCAGCTTGTGCATTACACTAACAAAATATCATAGTTCTAATTTTTCTCTGATTTTGAACTCTTCACACTGCAAGAAAGTCTTTTTATCAATCTTAGTCTGTATCCCAACCTTCTTGCACAAAGGTTAAAAAGGATGTATTGATTATACTGTGAAGTGTGCCAATGACATTTCTAAGGTTGTGTAGTACAAATCTATAGATAGCTGGGGAGTGTTCATGCTTGATCAAGTTCTTGCTGTTACTGGGAGAAGCTCAAACCTTAACAGATGAAAGATGTTTCTCAGATTACCTAGTCCTGTAAAATATTTTTCCTGATTCAGAAGATTTTAACTTCCACTTGCTATTAACGTGACACAAATCACAGATGAGTTTACAGAAAGGAACTGGAATAAAATCCTGGTTATGGGAGATCTGTCACCAGCTTCAAAGTGGTCAGTATTTCACTGCAGGTTCTTGGTATAAACAAGGAATATAAATCTTCCCTTGCAAGCAAACATTGATCAAGGTGCTTGAATCAGATCTGCTCCTGGGCCTTTTTTATGCCTGCTTTGCAGCTGCCACATCACTCCTCAAGCTATTCACTTCTTTGCTTCCTCAACACAAGAAATGCTGGAGCTTAGCGCCATGTCTTACTCTGCATTAGTAGGTAAAAAGCAGGAAAAGAGTCAGGACTGAAGCTTGGCTATTTACGGATCTGTGTGCTTTGGTCACATCTCCCAGTGCCTCACTATGGAGAGGAGCTATGATTGGTGCTCTTGGTGTCATTGGTGCCTTTCTCCTCCTGGGCAGGTCCCCCAGTTTGACAAGGATTTTGCTGTCTCTGAATTTTTTCCCTCAGATTGACACAAGTTCTTCCCTTTCCCAGCAGTATATTTTCATGAACTTTTTAGGAATCTTACCAGCATTAAAACTGCCAGCCAACTGCAAATCTTTCTTAAAGCTTGTCTGGTCTGATAGATACATGCACACAGACTGGCAGACACAAATGCTTAAGACTTGCTTCTGTAGAGAGACAAGTTAAAAAGAATTAGACTTTAAGCTCATTTCTGACAGGATTCCTCTGTAGGTATACTAGCCTAAGTCACCAGAGCTCAGAAACTTTCATCAGCCCTATCCGCCCTGGAACTGCTCAGTTCCATGGTTTTTGTTGCCATTACAAGTTGTTCTGGAGCCTACTGACGAAAGGAGAGAAAACATGTAATAGTCCTTCAAGGAGATAAACAAATCAGCCTTCAAGTCTCAAATGAGTGCTGAGACACAGGTCTCAGGGCTGACATTCAAGCTTCAGACTTTAAAATCATCTTTGCCCGTGTGTCAGTCCTGGTTGTGAATATGAAAAGGCTAAATGACTTTCTTGCCAACAGGAATCACGTACGCCGGAGAGCAGTTCAGCCCATGAGTCATTGGCAAAGCCAGTGTCAGAGTGTATGACATCTAAAGTTGGTTTCTGATGGAAATATCAAAAGAGGTGTCACTAGAGCTGAAGTTGCTTCTTGGTGACAGCTTGTTACTGGTTCATAACCACTTTCTGCTCTGCATCCATCTACCATGAAAGCTGCTGTGATTCTACCTTGCTTCTGTACTCAAACAGAATCAGATCAGATCCTTTCAAATGTTCTGTATAAGCTAGTCACCTAACCTAAACTGTCCTTTAGCTTTTGAGCAGAATTGTTGTGCTGAAAATACCCATACTACTATCTCTTCATCACGGGCTAAATACGAGATTTGGGATGTATAAAATATTCTTCATGCATAGGAGGAGAACTCATGCTTCAAGATTTCTTCCTAGAAATTGTTCTCTGTACAAAGTCTTCAGTTATTTCTAGCAAGAAAAAAACCCAGATTTTGCCTTATTCCCAGATCCCCATCACAAAACCTGATTGCATCAAGTTCACTAAGGGCCTGCTATTTTTGATGAGTTCTAGATACTTTGATCCAGGACAAAAAGAGATCTGCAAGATTCTCATATAAAGGAAGTGGGTTTTCTTTCTGTCTATTGAAAGATACATCCAGTCTTCTGATCTTTCGTACCCTGTTTAATTTTAATTCGGTAACATAACTAGGTATTATCTCCAAAATATCTCAGTCAGTTCACATACAAGTAGTAGTAATAATAATAGTAGTAGTAGTAATAATAATAATAAGAAGAAGAACATGCTTTGATATTGTCCCTTTTATTCAGAGGTCTTGTAGCACTTCATACAAAAAGAATGCTATTATTATCCTCCTTTTATACATTTGGAGACTAAAGCATGGGACATTAAGGTAACTTTCCAAAGCTACTCTATGGTGTTAAAAACAGAACCAACTTTTCCTTTATTCTGATTCCTAGTACCAACCTGATTCCATGAAAAGCTGACAAGTTATATGATAAAGCACACATATCTCACATATTCAGCTATAGAAGGCAGGAGTAAACAAGCTGAAAGAACTGAGAAATGCTCCTCGGTACATTTTATGGCACATGTTAGGATCCATGTCAGCTCTCCTAGACTTTTGTACCTTCTCTGCTGTTCACACAGATTTCCACAGCTTAAGATCTTTCACACTTTGCCATATTCAGAATTTTATTTTGAAAATCACATATTTTTATCTATTCTATCTGGAATTCAATATTGTGGTATTTTCCCTCTTTCTTAACTTATCACTTCATCACCTCTCAAAAAAGCCGCACTTGTGGTAGTTATCACTTCATCTTGCAGAATGTGCAAAATGCAGACTTTGGTGGGTCTCTCATCAACATATTTCCTAAGGTCCAGAATATTTTTTTTCTTAGAATTGTTTCAGGTTTTTATTTAAATAAGTTTTTACATTTATCAGTATTTTTTCCAAGCTTCATGACTCTCCCACAGAGATTAAACTTCATACACTCGATGTTCTTAGAACTACGTCCTTTCATCTTTCTAGAACAAAGCCATTTTGAAAATCTCTCAGGCTTTTTGTAGCTTTTGGTAATAAATCCTGGGGGACTTTTTTTTCCTTCCCAGAGGCTCTCAAAGGGGTTTCAAATTGTGTGAGGGTCTCACACGCACTGAACAAACTGTCCCTCCCCTCTCAATTAGGGCTCACTTTACTGAGTCTCAGGCAACATCTGTAGCTGGTTTTAGGAGAATCCCTTCTTCTGCAATAAACTTGGAGTTCAGTACAAATGCCCACTAGACACTGCTTTAGGGTAAGAACTTCTGATAAGGTCCCCTGAAATTGTTAATTAGACAAAGATTTTATTTCCTGTCTTCTTGTGAGGCAATTGATATTTGCCCACAGAGGGATTCAAGAGGATGGCTGCTGGAGGAAGAGAGACTTCTCTGAGATGCTTTTGGTTATATCCCATGCTGCCTTTCTTTCCTCACTGATGCAGAGACTTTAACCATCACTTGCATAGATATGCTACAGCAAACTGAGACTACTTTGCATTTTAGGTCCTGCACTATGATATATAAGCATTTACAGCCCTAGGAGGTACATCTGGCTTAAATGACAGATAAATATTTGCAAGTAATATGTAGTCAGATCGTGTGGCCAAAAGCATTATAAAGACGACTCTTAATGTTCATGCCATAAAATCATGCTAATAGTGTACCAGTTCCTGGTGGCCTTCACCAATATGACTCTGAATCTCCTATGTCCTATTTTACCAACTTGGTCAGTTTTGTTTTCTTCACTAAGAAAAATATTCACAGAAAGAATCAAAATATGCAAAGTCTGTATTCCAATATGTACAAAGAGTTCAGAGTTACATTTCAATTACATGAGTTGTTAATTGTGTTGTGCTGCTCATTTAGTTAATTTTGCCCATTTACTGCTTTTTTAAACTTTGTTTATGACAAGCTTAGTCCTCAATATCATGTGGTATTTAATGTACCAAATCTGAGCTTTAGAGCAGGTAAATCCTGGCAGCCAAGATGGCTGGACATCTCAAGAGGATGACAGGGACAATGTTAAGATTTTTAATCAAGAAATTACCAAATTTGACATATTCCACTATATTCAGTAAATAACAAAGTTGGATCTGCCTACTACCAAAATGTCTGCAGTTTTAATAGTGAATATATGTATTTTTTTTTTATCCTTTCATAACCTTTACATGCTTTTTGCATGCATCCAGGTTTCTGTCTTTTAAGTCACACAAGTGAAAAGTTTAGCTGTTCTGCTAGTATTTTTATCTAAAATTCTATTTCACAGTTCCAGATCCATTTGAGTCTAATTTCAGGAAATTTTCTTCTCATCAAAGGAATGAGTGATTTGAATACTCACATGAATTCTGCATGTTTATCTGAGCTAAACTAAATATTCCATAAGAACATCTTAAGGTTGAGTTGTGAGACTGGACAGCATGATTTGTAGCTGCGTATGAACTTAAATGAGCATGAAACAGATGAAAGAGGATGACTTTCCTCGCATAAGTATGCAAGTACACTTTTCATCAGGGAAAGATTCTTTTTTTAATGAGTCTGTATATCTAGTGTTGCTATATGCTCTGTTTATATTTTGGTCAGCAAGGCACAGCTGGAGAGAAGTCATGCCTCTCTAAAAGCTCCCACTTTCCCAGTTCCAATCAAATTCAGTAGCAGACAGAAAACAAGCTCCCTAAAAGAACAGTGTGATTTCCCCAGAGGATCAGGGAAGGAGAAAGATTGCTATGACTATATGGCACTGATTATTGGAAGATCCCTCTGACACAGATGCTCTTTGGTCTTCATGCATGGCTAGGAAAAAAGAAAGCTGAGTCAGATATTTGTGTTCATAAACTATTTAGCATTGAAAATCACAGATTCAGAAAGCATATGATGGGATGGAGCATCTTTTACAGTGCAATGTATCTGACATACATCTAAGCCACTAACTAGAGACTCTTTCTATTGCAGCTGATTTACAGGATTTAAATTTTAATATAGTTTAGAAGTCAGAGGTGGAAAAGATCTGTTGAATTGTCAGCTTCTTGCCAATGCAAGATGCTTTTGAGCTAAAGGATGTAAGTGATAATGGATAACCTTTTCTGGGTTCTGCTCTTATTTGCCAAATTACAGACGAGGAATAGGAAATAGGACTTGAGATGACATTTGAGCTATGAGTCTTAAAGAAAAAAAAAAGATTACTAAAGACAACAATTGTGTCATGTGGGAAAGGTCATGATTTAATTGCATGATTGGGAAACCAGGATGCTAAGCACTGGGGTAACAGGTTCAAGAGACACATTCAGCTAAAAGGCTCAATAGACTAGGAGACATTCCTTTTCATTTTCTGGATAAAGTAACATTTCAAAACTCTTGCGGAAAAAAAGAAAAAAAAAATCAAATTTGATTTACCTGAGTAAATCTGATGTTGTTTTAAATGATAAATTACATCTATAAGAGCCTTCAAAAAATCCTGTTACTTAAAATAACTCTTACAATAAAACATAATCCTGAAATTTATCTCAACTTGATTTTCTCAGAATCAATTGTATAAAGAGTTATGATTGAAATACAAGTAATTTTAGCAATAGTAGCTGAGGTGAAATAACTTAGTAGCATAAAGACAGAAATTCTTCACAAATATGCTATTAATCAAAAAGACAATGCCGTACCTGTAATTATGAAAGAATATTACATTCTGAAGAAGATAATATTTACAGTATGTCAAAATGAAGATAAAGGAAAAGTACTTGAGTCACTCTCTGCATTTAGATAGCTTAGAAATGTAAATGGTTTGTATAGTATTAACCAGGTGTTTTACTGTAACTTATAGCATTGAATTTGTGTCTTCTAAAATTGATTTCAGAATTGTGAAAGAAGCTGGATTGGCATCGTATATGACTGAACTCCTCAATTTATTGAAATTACAGATGTTGCAGGCAGTGCAATTTTCCATAAAGTATCTTGTCAATGTCTCTCAACCCTGACCTAGTTATGGCATCTCCAAAGAGAAACACATTTTTCAGTCCCTGTATTCATTCAGCCCTAGGAGTGCTTGCTGAGTTGGCCAGATACTGTTCCTGAAGGGTGCTTTTTAGATGTCCACAGTACGTTTTGCACGACAAAGTCATTCCTCAGAGTTACTTCCTACAGCAAGCCAACACTTACTAGCAATTTCCCACCATGATGTCTGCCATCAGTTTTGTCTCTACCTATGCTTACAATATGAAATGACTGAGCTGTCTCACATTCTAGCGCGTGAAAGCCGTTGGCAAGTGTTGATGTATTTTTTCTTCATTTTGACTGCCATACACCTCCAATCAGCCATTACATAATACAATCTGTTCTGTATTTGATATTAACCAACAGATTCTACTGTTATGGACATATATAATCTCCTAGAAAGATGGATAGTCTCAGTGCCATGGAGGTGATAGACTGCGCGCTCTGACAACAATCCCTGTGTCATTCAGTCTCCCGTTGAGTGTGAATTTAAATCACTTAAATCCTGAACATCTATGCCCTTTGAATATTATGAAATTTAAATCCTTCAAGAATTCCTTTGGAAAAAAAAAGAATCAAGAACAAATTATAAGATTAAGACACCAATTGTTCACTGAGATTTAAGAATCCATCAGGAAATTTCCAAATCCCAAACTGTTTAGTTAGGTTTTAGTTTTCACATTTGATGTGCTTGATCTTAAATACTTGAGTAATAAAATGGAAAAATTACAAATCAACCTAGTTAAATTACAATATTCATAAAGTAAGGTGCCATAAGAAAGCCATTTAGTATCTTAGAAATTTCACTTACATTGTTCAAATAGAAGAAAAGTGCACTTCAATAAAATATAGTAGATATATCAAGATCAACACCAACTCTTCTACATCCATGAGATTTTCAGCATCTCTGAGTATTGAGAATAAGCCTCTATTAATGTCATATTCCTTGGAAGTCTCCTAAACCTCTGGGCATGGTAACTGAAGGATTGGCTTTTTGCTGGTCCAGACTAAGCCAGGATAGAAGGCAAGCAGGCAATCTATCTGCAAGTCTAAAATTAAAGTGAGGTACACCAAAAACTGTCGTTCCTACCTTACCTTACAGATTTTAGGATGCTTGACTCTTAGAAGATAACCACTGGTCCTCATTAGGACCAGACTCAGAAATATTTTAATTAATTTTGCCTTTTAGTTTTCCAGCTTTACTTTAACATTGTGAGATATAGGACAGAGTATGAAATAATGTAAGAAAATGTATCACTGGCCTTTTTACATGACCTCCATTTGGAAGGCTGGAAAGAAGCAAATACTATTTGATGCTCTTTGGCAGTTCATTTGTTTTTCCCCAATGATGAGGAGTTGAAATTTTCTTGAAATATAAAATATATCTGGTAAAATTTATTGTTTAGAATCTACAGAATAGTGTTGGAATAGTTCAAATTAATGAAGAATCCTTAGACCAAATGATGACCATGTTTGTTTATTGCCTTTAAATTGCTAGGAGACACCTGACATCAGCACACTAACTAGTAGGACACACATTGACCATACGCTGCTAAAATGAATGCAGAGATGGGTAGGGTTTTTTTCTCTAATTTTCAGAATTTAGCTGAAGTGTAGGATTCAGTGATAGTGGAGTGAGGAGGAAAGCAACTTTTACATTTTACACCAAAATAACTTGAACTGCACTTTAAAGTGTTCATGCTGCTAAAATTCAAGCTTCTAGCTATTGAGAAGTATTGAAGGTCTCAGACTTGCTAAACTGAAAGTTTTAAGTTCTAATTGTTCATAGATCAACAGCTTTTTTCTCAGCGTTTTACAATCCATTATGGGTTGGGAAAACAGCCATCTACATCAGTAGGTTCCAGATTTTTTTGTTGTTGTTGTTAAATCTGCTTGTTTCTTGAGATCATTCTGTGCCCAAATCTACAAACTTGCACTATAAGGACAATGCAGTTTCACATAAAAACCACTTATTCTCATTTCATAGTTTCTCATTTTGAACACATTTGCAGTTTATTAAATAGTCAGTTTTATCTAAGCTTGTTTATTTGTTTGAGCCTTCTCATTTCCAGAAAGTTTTTGAAGAAAATTGAAAGGATTGGAAGCAAATATCCATAATTTTCAGGGAATTGATTGCATCCTGATATCAGAAAGTCCATCCCTTTCCAAAACATCCTATTCTGCCTGTAACTGTGCATTTCATTTTCATATATCATATATGTTAAAAGACCTAAAAGTCTAATTTTGAAAAAGTTTGTTGTTTTAATTAATACAGCTTAGCTCTTAGGTTCCCAGAAAGAGTATACAAGTGTTTCTGAAAAAATATATCTAATATTTTTATTGCTTATCATCCATATGTAGCTAAACACTGCATAGATGAAGCTGCAGTGGTAAAGAACAAATCTATCCTTCCCTCATGTACACACACACCCATAGACATACACAAAAGGTAGTTTTTGACCCCCAGATTCCTAAACTGTTCAAATATTTTCCAGCCAAAATGCCAATAAACTGAAAACCCCCCCACAACCACAAACGGAGGCAACAGCAGGAAAAGGGAGAGGTGAAAAGAGAAGTATGTGTGCTGTGACACCCCTACCTGGGAACTGGAGAGTGCAAAACACAGTCTCACACTGTGAAAAGCAGATCATCAAAGCAGACTTGCTAAATCACCTTCCACTGGTAAGCACACAGGCCAAGCACCCCAGCCCTGTAGCAGCCAATAAGCGCCTACCTATTTGTAATGCTGCAAACACAGTTAGCAACATATTTGTTAGCAGGTGTCACTGTGATGAGAAGAGCAGACGGCAGTCAGGCTGTAATTATTGTGTGAACCCAATAGGCGTTACACACTTCATTTTGGAACACATCACAGAATTCTTTAATGGCTGGCCTGATTATTAGGATCTTAACGTTAATTTGTGCGGAATGTTATAAAAGTTAAGCAAGAAGATATTAACATTATACAAATGAGCGGCGGTTCTGCCTGTTAGCTTGAACATACGGCAAGAAACAGAATGACACTATCCAACACTGCAAATTTACATTTAAAAAAATCACTAAGTAACAATTTTACAGTCATCTTAATTTGCATCACTAAAACCTGGCAGCGGGAACTATTTATAAGATCGGTATCAAGGTTTGGATATAAAGCCAGGGAGTTTATATGATTGTTAGAACAGTCCTTGCAAGGGTGATGCCTAACTTTCATAGAAAAGTACAATGACAGATCACCAATGCTGCTCAGTGAACACTTGTTAAAACAATTCATATCAAAATGTCTGTGAAAAGGTAAATTGGGGTTGAAGGTGGGAACATATATTCCAGCTTCTCAGAGCAATCAAATATCATCATATTGTGTACTATCCAGGGTGTGAGCACAAGCACTTCACAGTGGGGATGTTTTTAATCCATATTTCTCCAACATGGCACAGAGGAGACACAACTTGCATTGATTTTGTCATCTTGTTTGTGAAGCAGGTGTGAACTAATGGAGGCAAGGGTCCCCAGCCTCCCTTCCAGAGCAAGTCATGCTCTTCTCCCCAGTGTAGCAAGAAAAGGAGCAAGGAGACATGGTGCAGACCTGAGCTGTAGCACAGAACCAGACCACAGCAGTAGAGGATGCACCAAAACACAGAGTCAAGAAGCATGGCCAGGTTCTACCATTTAAGAATTGCATTAGTACCAATAATTGATTTAATTATAGAAATTTAATTAACCTCACTTGCCTTTGAAAGTATGATATATTCCTATAAGGCCAAAATTTCCTCTCTGATCCACTCTATAGCTCTTAATTACATTGATCTACTGTACTGACATATGTATTTTCCTTTAATACCAGTTGGAAATCTGTGCACCTCAGTAGTTCAAAACACTGAAACAAACTGCTGTCATGCAGATTTGAAGAGAATTTTGCCCCCAGATTAAATAAAAATAATAAAAAAGGCTGAGTTTTTGACAGAGTGCACCACTTGTGTGCTGCATTACATAATATGAATAATTTATATTACTAAAAGTGCTTCTTCTGAAATATGGGTAGAAGTGGGTAATTGCCCATGGATAATACTTTATATATTTTGTAGGAGGAACATATCTCAACCCAAGGAAATACACTGGCGCTAGGGCACAACTTTCAGATATGAATGACTCAATGAATCATGAATGACTATGATTTTCTTGGGAGCTAATGGTTTAACATACGCTTAAATACGTAACAAATGCTTGGAAAACCCTACAAAACCGAAACAGTGTAAACACAGAGTGGACTATGAACTCCTCCAACTACTTTAACAGCTTAGGGTTTAAACAATAAATAAATACACATGTGGGGAACAGCTTTTACCTTGCTGATAGTGGCATCCATCTCCTCTAGAAATATATAAATCTTTCCAAAATCTCTCTTTATAGCCCTGTCTTAATATTGACATGCAGTGTTGGCATTTTGCAACAGAGGTTTAAGGGAGCAGTCTTGCACAAATCAGAATAGCATTTAAGATGGTATCATATCTGAACTTGTTATACCACAGAGTAAGTTTTCACAGGTATTTCATTGGTATTTCAACATGTTGTAAATAACTGCTCATTCACACATCATCCAGTTGTCCTTGGAGGGGATTTGATAAAAAAAATATAATGCTGAAGCTTTTATGGGACAATGTGTAGGACTGTCCCTACTGCAGGAACTAGATTGACATAAAACATTACCCAATGGAGAGCAAAAGGTAAGAAATGTTACAGAAAGCATGGAGAAATTTTGTGTTTTCAACAATAGCCTTCAGACCAGATGAATACTTAGCATTTGGTCTGATGAGTGTTGCTAGCCCATTTCTCCCTTCTGTCAAACTCTCCCCTCCAGCCAGTCATTCCTCCTTCACACTTCCACCACCAGCACCTACTGCTGTTGCTGAAGCTGCTCTTCCATTGCCTCTGCTTTTGACCCACTCATCTTAGAAGCTGTGAGGAATTTCCTTTCACGAAAACCTCTGCATTTCATGTGGATTAGTGAGTCAGCCGTACAAGCCTACTTGTGTCTGAACATGAAACTGACTGTGTTGGGACTAACCTCTTTTAAAGAAAAAATTCATAAGGCAAGTCTATTTTCTTTATCAATTTTAAGTACCAAAATTTTTCTAAAATACGGAGCCTGACAAATCTCCATTGCACTTATTCTGTCTGGGTGGGCATAATTTCTCTCTAGTTATGGTATTTCTTATTAATTCCTCTAATGTCTGGCATCTGACCACATTTCTACAACATAAAATAGTATTTCAAAATGACACTGCAAAACTTCATCTGTCTGGAGTAAAATAAGGGAGGACAGGAACTATTTTCTTCTACCAAAAAAAAAAGTACCAAAAGTCTGAGGAATATAGATACTGATGCATTGATTGCAGTCCTAAGGAATTTGGACTTAAGCAAAAAAGACTTAATTAGGGGATGCAGTCCAGCTAAGTCCACTTTCTAGCAATGTGAGATAGGAAAAATGAAAAATTCAAAGCTGTCTTTAGATATCATCCTCAGCTTCAGTGAGATTAGAAGTGTTATTATCTGATAGTCATGTATGCATGCACAGTGACACTATGGGGCATAGTTAAAGCACTCTCTATATGTTTTTTTCTGTATCTTACTTTCTTGGCCCTATTTTTAAATGCAAATGTAAATTCCAACATTACTGCACCTACAGTGAAAATGAACTGCTTACTCTCCTCAACCTTTTATTTCTTCTGTGCATCTCCAGGCTCAGATTTTCAGGTTAAATTGGGCAAAGGTTGTTTTTGTTTTCTGTGAAGAAAATACATATTCTAGGAGCAGAACTGTCTTGATTGATACGTTATGCATCCATCAGTTGGGTTACATGGACTATGAGTCAGGGTATAATTCTGCCCTATGTCAGCGTTTTCCTTTCCAAGTGCTCGAGACTGTGCATTGCAGAAACATGCTTCTGGGGAGAATACTTCAGAAAATTGTGCTAACTCCTTGGTTCCTTCCATCACCACAATGTCATATTAGGAGGCACAAAGTGACATCTTGATATATTGCTTATAGCCTCATATAAGGTAAAGTCTTATTAGAAAGTAATAAAAGTGACCTTCTGCTTTTTTGTCCATAATCTTGTATTACGTTAAGATGGAAAATCAGAGCTGGTTATGTTTGCCATTATTTTGTTGTATTTAAAATAATATTGTGCAACACCAAGGTTGGAGTTTGAAAAATGCTAAGAAATAATACTGTCTGGAGCAATATGTGAAATTCTGATGAAAATAGAAATGACAAACATACTTCCCCATGGTTCATTTTGGGTGTGTCTGATGAACAAAGCAAATTGTGGCTTCATTTACAGTCTGTTTTCCACTTAAGTATTTGCAATGTTCAAAATGGTGTAGTCTAGAAAAGAATAAAATTGGGAAATCATCTAAAAATCACTTTGAAGTGAAATGTGGGATGCCAGCACATTGTGCTCGTGATCTGGATACTCCATCAAAGGTAAAGGTATTTTGTTAATAAGTGGGGAAAACACTGTGCTACCTTAAAAGAGGTTTCTCTGCTGGAGATAAGAAGTTATTTCTTTGAAGGAAGGGTTAGATTTGGAAATCCATCAGGAAATACAATTTAAACTAGAACTTAAATGAAATATTTTTGACAAATTTCACTTCAGAATGTCTACTATTCTATCTATATAGGCCAAAGAATCACAATATAGATTTAATTTAATGCAATTAAAGTTTCACTTGTCCTGTGTTAGGGATGTTACTCTAGGGGGAACAAAACTGGTTGCAATAGTGAAATTATAAAAGTTGTTTTATGTCACATTAGTTAACATATGCAAGCTTATTTAACATGTGGACCACAAATAAGTGTAATTATATTAAAACAAGGATCTGTAGCTCAGAAGCAATAAAAATAGACTAGGTTGTATTATTAATTCTTGTGTTAAGGGTTTTGAGCCATGTTGATTGGCCTGAATTTTTTGATTTTGTTATGGTACAAAGGGATTGTTTGAAGTAATTTGTCCCCGAGAGAGGCTCACAATCCCAAGCGGGTTTCAATTCAGCAAAGCAAATCTAATTTTGTTTGCTTTATGCAAACCAGAAGGGGCTGTGGTTCATTCTGTTTTCACTGGAGGGGAAAGGCGCACTAATGGGACCTGCTGAAATGCATGCATTGCAAACATCATACCCCTGCATATATTAAATTTAGCTATGTGATGCACTGTGTTCATCATCTCATTGTGTACACAGATACGCTTTAGAACAAAGCTTTTAATAGTACAGGAACCTTACTACATTATGCCAACACACTATTGTATTTATATTTAATGCTACAACTGGAATTTCTTCCCTTGGTTAAAGCATATTGACATGTCGCTTTTTTTCCCCTCCTGTTACTTGTTATAGTAGACAGTATACTGAGGACATTACATGCTTAAGCTTCAAGCCATCTGAAGATTAATTATATGGAGGTCTCATAATGGTTTTTAATTTTCCCTTTTTTACAGCCCAGAGTTAAATAGGAGACACGTTCAGGATCTGATTGCCAAAAGAGCAATAATCCCCAATCCATCAGATCAAGGCGGGAAGATAAATGAAGGGGAATAGCACCTGCAAGACAGGTAATGCTCCAGACAATAACCACTGCTTTGACAGATTGCTCCCCTCTCTTCAGAGTGGCTCCTTTTTAGGCTTAACAAATGCTGCATTTAGATTGCCTAAAAAGTACACCAGATCTAAATAAATGCTGGAGAGAGAAGGAAATCCGTTTCTCTGAAAGCCAGAGGAAATGTTGCCATTTATTTCAGAGTGAGATACTAAAAAATACGAAATGGCAAAGTTGAAGGCTAGATAAATTTATTTGCATATAAGATACATTATTTATTTATTGAATTTTCATAATATTGCTAAGGTTCAAATGACATTGCTCAACTTATTCCAGGGTGCTTCTGTTTTGCAAACAATTTTGATGCTGCATAGAGACAGACACATCTCAAAATCCTTCAATTTGTCATTAGATGTTTGGCTGCTTGCCCGTTTTACTGGTAATATTGCAAAACTACATTAATTTACTGAATGATTTTTGTGAATCAGTTCACAGAATTCAGAATGATACTTGTCATGCATCAGATGATTAACTATTAAAAGCATGGGTTTACTTGTTATGCTTATTGTGTGGTACAGTTCAAAGTTTGCTTAAGTGTGCAATTTAAATTCAAAGATGGGTTAGGAATAATGATTCTTCTGCTTTTAAAGTTCTTTCATAAAATGCTACAGGAATACTCTTTCCAATCCTTTTCTCTATTGTCACTTATCTTTTTCTTTGGCTAGATTTCTTCCTTAATTTCTCATGAGGTTCAGCAAGCAAAAGAATTTAATACCCCAACACAAATGTTTTTTCTTGGTTCCCAAAATTCTGATCACAAAGACACCTTGCAACATAGGGGATCAAACCCTCTTCCACCCCCTCTTCTACAGCTCAAAGGGTGTGACTGTGCTTTTGATACAAAGAAAATAAATCATAATGCTTTCTGATCTTGCAAAGTCATTCAGAACAACAGCAAACAGGTAAGTTTCTCATTGTGAGTTATCTTGGAAAGTTATTTCCAAGTTATCTCTCTTCTATCACTGCAAGATACCTGCATAGTCTTTAATATCTAGAATTCAACGGACACAAAGTTTTGATGCATTCTCTTCTGCTGAATTTAGGTTAGAACTGAGAGGTTTTTATTTAGAATCAGATTCTAGGCAAACAGCTTTTTAACCAGTCTTCCCTCACTCAAAATGCTAACTGCTACAGTAACAAAGTCAATGTTCAAATTAAGCTAAAACTTCCTAAAAATCTGAACAAATAGGAATTTTAAAGTACAAAAAGCTGAGAAATCTTTTCAGAACCAAAACCCTTTTGAATCAGGGGGAAAGACAATGGTGCAACTTATTCTAACATGAAGTTTTGTGGGATCTTTACTGAGTGGAACTGGGCCAAGATGTTTCCTTAGTCTAAAGGAAGACAGGAGATCTGAGTCAACATAAATCATAGCCTGTGATTAATATTACTCTTCAGTGCTTTACATTTTGACAGAGCTACATTGAAACTATTTTGATTTACTCCAGCTGAGGATCTGGCCCACTAAAAAGGGCTGAATACAATTTAAAAATTTTAAAAAGAATTATTCTGATCAAAGTACTTTTATTATCCAAGATTATAAAACAAAAATTGTTTGAAATAGAGCTGAGAATGAAGAAAATATGTTTTTCAGAAGAGTTTAAATTGTGATAATATTACAGAGGGGGACTGGGAAAATGCTGAAATTGCCATCAATTGCAGTCATAAAGTATTTTTGAAGCTAAATATGATCTATTACTTGCTTTTATTTTTATTTTTCCTCATTTATATTGCACTAACCACTTTACAAAAATTAATAAAATATAGCATGCTTTTAGAACCTTAAAGGCTAACTCCAATGAACATAAAGAGAGATGAAGGGAAGGGATGCAATGTCACTTCAATAATGCAATACATACAGCAAAAGACAATCCTTGCTCCAAGGGGTCTTCTGTATGAATCAACAAGGCAGATAAAAGAGCTAATATTAATTCCTCAGTTTATGGATGGAGAACTTAGGCACTGAAAATCAAGGGATTTAGCCAAATAGATGAGGAAACTCTGTCTGAGCTAGACACTGACTCCATTTTCTTCATGCTCAGCTTCAATAATTTTCCCTCCCAAGAGGGTGATGTCTATGAAAATAACATAAAGTTTATACAGTCTGAACTACTCAGCAAGATCATGTTGGGCCAAATATATTTTAGCTTATTCTTAGCTGAGGATCTGGTAGAATAAGATGCTTTATTAATGCCTATGCCCGTAACAAGCATTAGAGTCCTATTCTGCGACTGATTGTGTAATTATAAATGTAACTAAGAGTCACTTGATGCAACTATTTAAAAAGACTGGATGATCTTTATGTTCCCTCCCAACCCAAACTACTCTATGATTCTATGACAAGCAAAAGTTAGGATTATACTGATCTGAAAGAAATGCAAGAAAACACCCTCCTCAAATGGAGTCCATGTTGCCTTGTAGCATGTTACCTTGTTCACACAATCATTTTGTTCCTGCCTTGATCCTGTCTTCTGCTCCGTACTGTAAGCTCAAGGACACCAGCCTGAGTTCTGATGATGATGTGACATACCATTACACCTCATCTGGCAAGAGGCAGAGAAATTTGCACATCCATCCTAGTCAGAAAGTGGCACGTGGGGCAAGGAGTCCAGGCAACCTGATAATGAAGCCACTTCTGAGCAACCACCAATTAACTTGCAGACAGTCCAAGCTAAAGGCAGAGCACATAGCAAAGGATGTCATTAGAGAGATTGGGAATCACACCTGTTGTTTTCTTTTCAAATGTGTCATTTCATCACTTTGTTTTTATAGGTCTGAGAAATTAGCTTGGAGGCTGACCAGTGTTAGAACCAAGTTCCTCACTTGGTACTTGTCTTAGGGCTGACAGCCTTCAGCTGAGGCTCAGTCATGAATAGCCTAGAGCCCCATGAGTTCCTCTAAGTTACTTTCACTCTTGTAGGCATTGGGGCCATTTGAAAAACTACCAGTATCTTCACTGGAATATTTTCCTAGGATTGTCTAGGTAGGAATGGACCTTTCAGATCACCTAGTCCAACCATCAACCAAACTCTGATAAAAATCATCAAATCTTTAGGCTCTATGTCTATCCATGTGATAAGTAGCTCCAAGGATGGTACCACAATCACTTTTCTGGGCAGCCTGTTCCAATTTTTAATAACCTTTTCAGTGTAAAAATCTTTCCTAACATCCAACCTAAACCTCCCCTGATTCAACTAGAGACTATTGCCTCAAGTTCTAATGCCTCTTGGGAGAAGACACCACCCCCCACTGATAAAGCAATGCCCTTCTGACGTTCGAACCTATAGATACCCTCATAGAATGTTCTGATCATTACCTGGAGTATTGTTTACAGCTCTACCCACCCACGTTCAGTTTTACTCAAATTTTACAAAATTTTATAAAAGTTTATAAAATTGCTGGCATATTTGGATTAGTGACAGGAAAATGCTACTATGATGACCAGGGACTCCAGGGTCTGTTGTAATAGAAGGAAGTCTTAGATCTCAGTGAGTTGAGCAAAACAAAACTAAGTGACCAGCTCTATGTACATCAGACTGGAAAATACCTGGGAGAGTGAAAAGCTATTTACACAGGTTTAAAAATATTTTGAAAACAATGACATGAGAACAAATGCTTATAAACTGCCCATGACTAGCTTCAGTCTGGAGACCAGAAGATTTATAACCAAGGATGAGGTAAACATCAGAAACAGCCATCCACTGTTATGTCAAGACAAAAAAGCATTATAACTACTTCTAAGCAGCAGCAGCCTGAAAGATGTCTTGTCTTCCCAGAAAATATGGGATGTGTTTAAAAAGTGTTTTACTTTTCTGACCTGCAGGTTTGAATCTCTGCTGTTGTCTGAATCTTGGAGGCATTGTTGCCATTACCAGCCCTGAAAAGACATTTATTTTAGTCTTTAGTGGCCATTGGCAGTGAATGGTATTTGATCTGAAAATTTTAATAACGGTAGAAATTTTTATGCTGACCAGAAGGTCTGCAGGGAACAGGTCTCACAAAAGCCAAAAGATTCTCTAAATACCTTTTCTTCATTGTACAATTAAATCTGCATAAAATTTGCCCACAATATGATCTGTTGCATGCATATACCATATCAAATTCTGCCAGCCCTACTTACATTAAGTAACCCTCAAACAAATAGTTTCTAAGAATTCCCAGTGGGACAACTCACATGAGTAAGTGCTGTTACAGGCAACAAAAGGTGGTAAAGCTCAGCTTGGAATGAACAAGCATGATGCTTCTCTTTGTTGTTTTCAGCCTCCAAAGTATTGCTACCCAAATGCCATTTTCTAGCAGATTTCCAAATAATTTTCCTCAGATCTGGGTCGTTCCAACAAAAAGAAAAACCTTTCAAACTCATGTATCTATTATTGAGCAAGTTCACAGATTAGTGTTTGGTTCTAATTCTTGATGAGTGTAGTTACAGGTCCAAAGGTGGGACAAAGGTGACAAAGAGAGATCAAATAACAAATTGTGGAAGCTGGTTAACTATACTTTTCTAAAGCACTTAGTGCCAACAGTTACTTCATTGCTTTATATCCTCAAAGCCAGCTCTGGCACTACCAATCATCGGAGCATTTTGAAAGGCATCATAGTCCTCTAGCAGTGAATTATGGATCACACACCACCTTCCTCAGCAGCTTGTTGAACCAGAGTCATTTATTCAGTTGGTATTGAGAGTCTGGGGGCATGACAGTACATCTGACCCCTTTTGGGTAAAATTTGATCTGGCATTTCATTTCACGGGCTCAGCCACCAGTCTGTCAAATCTTCATCTTGCTGGTGCCCACTAGAACTGCTGACGCTTGTCTCTAACTCCTGGTGCTTTCATCTTTCAGCAGCAATAAACATGTCACACTGCTGAGGTGAAACACAATCTGGAATTAAATTTACTGCATATAAAATATGGTGCCCTCTTTATTGGTTCAAATACTTGTCACTCATAATTTATTTGAAAGTGTATGGCATTCACGAGGTGAGAGTGCTGCTGGAAATGGAGGAGTGGGGGTAGCTGCAGAACTCTGTATCACAGCAGTTTGCATGAGCTCTTCTCCTTTAACATTCCATTTCCCCATCCCTTGCCCGTCCTGACTGATAGAAACACATCATAGACAACATCAGTGCCTCGGCCAATAAACAGTCTGTATCACAGTGAAAACAAGCTCAAGTAGGTTAGCTGCAAAGTGGGTGGAGGAAGATAAACTGGTATTGCTCTCGGAGGAACAAGTGTGTGGATGGTTATACAGGTGCATCTGTGGGAGGGGAGGATGGGAAAGATAGGATGGAGCTGGATTTAGCCCTAGTCCATTTCAAACTGGCTCACTCTGCCTTCCCTTCTGGCACTCAAGTTTTTCATGATTTATTCCAAATACTGTCGATCAGCTTTAACTAATACAGTTCTTGTATGAAGCACCTCTCTAATCTCTTCAAACACAGATGCGGAAGCGCGGCTTAGAGCATGGAGGCCAACAAAAGCACTTTGCCTCTACCAGTGATTAGCTTTGATTGACATAGTACACTTCTGCTTTCACAGGCATACTTTAACACCCATAAATGATTGTTTTAAAATGAGAAGCACTGAGTACTACAGCTTCGGCTTTAGTAAATATGCAGTACAAATGTAATAGCAGATAACTGAGAGAATACAAAACACTTGATATTCTTTTATTACATTTTTTTCTCTTTTTCAGATTTTTTTTCCAACATCCAGCATTTATTTCTAATTGTCAAGGAGAAATTATGACAATGTGTAATCTGCTTAAACGTGGACTTTTGGTCTTACACTATGTGTGCTTTATGGGTTTTGTAAGCAACAGGAACAGCAGTCCGGTTTTGAAAAAGAATAAACTGATGTAGAACTTGAGGGGTTTATTTTTCCGTAACACATACCTGTCCTTGCATTAAACTGATGAAAATAAGGAAGGATTAGAAAAAGTCAGTTTCAGAATATATAAAGACATACAGATTACAAAGCACAAGGTGCCAGCAAAAGAATGTCAAATACGTGCAGCAAAAAGCATTTGCAGATACAAGTTCTATGGCTAATTGCTTAATTGCTAATTTTTTCTCTGGAATCCACTTGATATATTTATGAATACCGCCACGTGATGCTCAAATGCACATTCAGAAATGAGGTTCTAAATTAGAGATAGCATCCAAAAACCTAAAATAAGTTCCAGTTCCACCCACCAAGCATTTGTAGTCCCCTTATCAATCAATACAGCCCATTCTTTCTTTTTCCCTCAAAGAAAAGCCAAGCTTTGCTCTGTGACCTATCAACCAGCCAGCCCACATTCTGCTGGAAGAGCTTGGGAAGCAAGTTACAGTTTTCATCCCCTTCTGTTGATCTCTGCCTCCTGGTCACACACGAAGGGAGAGATGTTTTCTTTGGGTATCAAGGAACCAAATCATTTAAAAGCTCACAAATTTGAACCAGTGTATAACACTACACTTGAAAATGAACTGGAAGTGAGGGCAGACAATGGGGCACAGATGTAATGAGATCCTGGTGAGAAACACCCATTAACAAGTGAATAGCCACTGCAGGCAACAGGTGAAATTTCCAAGCGATCTTAAGATGCAGATTTGTGTAAGGTGTGTTACCAGTAATCAGTAACCCAATCAGGGAGATACTGCTGACAGAATGGACCCCTAAGCATTTCTGCATTTAGACTATGATATAAAGACCTGAATGTGCATTTTAGTTACATGGTTTCTTGAAATGATGGGACAGATGGAAGGCTTGTTTCTTTGCACTGAACAGGATCTAGTGTCAAACTTAGTTGTGAGACTTCCAGTCTGGTCTGCAAGAGACAACAGAGCACTACAGGTAAATACTGACACTATACATAGCCACAGGGAAAGAAGAGTAAAATGGAAAGATAGCTGATTGCAGTACTTCTGCAGTCCAGACAATATCCAGGATTTCTTTCACTTTTCTGAAGAAGAAAGTTTTAGTAACACGAACAATCATACATTTGTTTTATTGATTTTATGAGTCTTTAAATGTTATACACATAAACATGTCAGATGATAACCTGGTATCTTTGCTATAGTTTCAGAAAGGTAATAAAATCCACAGAGCTTACTAAATTGGTGCAGTTACTTGGATGATAAAGTCTGTGTTCCAAGTTTCCATCTTTTGTGTGTGCATGCTCCTGTGCATGCAGTTGTGTGTGTGCATCCCAGCATGTTTGCATATATGCGTGTGTATGTATTCATGCCTTAAGGGGAAAAAAAAGAGTCTAGTAATTTATCCTGGTGGTGTAGATGTCTCATTCCCTTTCTTGCTGAACAGATCTATTATGTTTTGTTTGATTTTTTTTTTTAAATATGCTGCATTTCACATCAGAGGAAAAGAAAACCTGTAACTAAACTAAAATAGACACTGGTTTTTCATAATCTAGGTAAATAATATTTATGGGCATAAAATACAATCCCACAAGGACTTAAGCTGGTTTTGCACATATTTCCATGCAATTTCTTGGACTGGGAATACAAGGGAAAAGGACTGAGCATCCACCTTGCAGAAAACAAACATGAATTCTGCTTTTGCAAGGTTGAGCAGGGCAAAAATCACCACAGCAAATTTGCAAGAATAAATATCAACTTTTTTGCATTTGAAAATGTTTCTATTAATTCTTTATCACCTATGTCAGAATCCAAGGACACTCTGGACTCAATGCACTTTGCACTTTGTCCAGAACCTGTTTGGTTACCAATGACCCTCAGTAACATGAAGACTTCTCCATGAAAACCTCATACTATTTGGCTGGGGAGAGAACAGAGACCTGAACAGCTCTTTCCTGAACAAAGGATTTCTTAAGTGGAAGAAATTCTCTTCGTCTCGCCTGAGTGGTTGGGCTGACATCTGGGGAAAAAGAAAATCCTATTCCCATTGTATGCTGCTGATGGAGAGCCTTGTGCAGTCTTAATTGTTCTCTGTCTGTCTGCTATCTGACACATTATACAGAATGCTACATTTCAAGTCCTCTTCCAATTCTAGTCTTCTGACAGGGATCAAAAATGCCTTTTCACATATGCTCTTCCACATTTAAAACTCATGGCGACCCACTTTTCAGGAAAATCAGCAAGGTCCCTTCTTCAAAATCCCATGCAGAGGCCCACAGCTGACTGACTCCCAGCTGGATTCAGAATCATTTCCCCTTGGTTCAGTGGTTTGTGTTTTCCATGTCTGGTAAGAGTTCCTGGGTGGGTCTTATTCCATCATTTCTTTCTCCTGTCTTCAGTGTAGCCCATCCATTTTCCTCCAGATTTTTCATTCATCATCTGTGCTGGCACTGTACTCTTTCTCCTTTCTCTTCCCAGTTCATGGTTTCCAACATGCAATTTCCCCTTTTTCACATGCTTTTTGCTCATGACCAATATCTTCAGCCCTCTCCCTTTTTTTCTGCACCTTTCATTTGCCCTCCTTCCTGCACCAGATTATTAAGATCTGTGAAGCCTGCAGACAAGCTCTGCCTGATTAGGACAACTGAAATGACAGAATGATAGCCTTTAAAAAAAAGGCCAATCCTCAGCTTTACTTTCTGTAAAGTTAACATTAACAAGGTGTGTTCACCACCACTTCTTACTTATGAGCCTAGATATGTTTTCAGAAACTTAACATTTTCAATTTTCAGGAGCTTAAAATTTAAAACATTTTAAAATTATTATTAATCTCTCTACTGCATGAAGAGATAATCGATCTGAAATTTTATATATCTGGGGTGTTTTTTATTCATTTCAAATCTGCATGCTGTATAACCAGTCCTAGTTTACATCATATAGAGTACATCAAAACACAGTTGAGGAACAAAACTAATTCCATGCAGCAGTCCATGTTGACCTTCGGGAAACAATAGAGGGAACTTCTACAATACATATGCTTCAATGTCAGTGACATGGATCTCTTAAATTATGTCCCAGATAGATAAAAAAATGTAACCCTGAGGGTAAGTTTCAAGCAGATCTTTACTCCTAGGTGCTGCGACTTTCTCCAACAGTCATATATTTGGCCATCACCCACTTTCTCTTTCACGACAAGATTCTGCCATAAAAAGCTCTACTCTTGCTCACCCTGAGATTGTGGTAAGCCATGTGAAATTATCCCATTCCTATCATACAAAAGAAGAAATGGGATAAACTGCAGTATAAACTGAGATAAAGATGAATAGTGTCTTGTGAAGGTTTCAACTCTTTCAAATTTAGATTTGCTAAAAATTCCGTTATGTCACATGTCATCTATTTCATCCTCCTTCTCAAACTTTTGCACCTTTTCTGAGGCTTGGGCTTGATTCCTGCAGTCCTCCAGGAGAGGCAATCATCACATTTCTGTTTCCTTTATTAGCATTTGTTTTAAAGCCATGAGTACATGTCTAGTTCTCTCTCTGTTTTGGTTTTTTTTTTTCAGATTCCCAGATGTCTATATTTGGCTCCAGCAATCTGTGTTTCAGAGTGTTTGTCATGTGTCAAGTTAAGATTATAAATTGGACCATCTAGAACTGAAGAATTTTGATCCAGCATTCACGAGGGAGGACAGGACACTGTTTCCTCAGAAGGAAAAAAGCTAGCTGGCACATCCCTTGCCCCATCAATTCCAATGTTCCCTACAAATAAGATGGTAGAAAGATTCTGTGCTGGGGTGGTGAAGAAAGAAGATTCATTGGCATCACTCATCTTTGATGGTTCAACCAATTCTGGCTTGGACATTCTGGGAAAAGATTTGAGTCTAGACAGATTTGGCAAATCTGACCATTAAATCTCATCAACACTCTACTGTTGGTATGAAATGCAGTGTAAGGCAGATCAGAAGAAAAATTGTTGACTGAGTAGGACAGTCATGAGTAGTTTTCATTGAACATGGACTATGTAACATATCTAGGCCTTCTCTATGCATTTGGTTGATTTTAGCATTATTTAATGTAAACCTCAGCACTAAAAGAATATACTCATGTATTAATGAATATCTGGCAAATGTATTTTAATAAATATATGGCATTTTATAATAATTTAGATTCATTCATAATACCCACATGGATAACATCAGAAGAAACCTACCTTCACTTGAATTAACCATAATTAGCCAGATAAAATCTAGCCAGATTAAGTTTAGACTACTTAACCATGAATTACATTACTTAACTGTAGTGGTTTTCAGCAATAGCTAAGAAACTGAAGATTTACTTGTGTACATACATGTCTGTAGGGATGTGTACATGTATGCATGCATATGTGTTCATACCTGACAACTAGAATTCAAGGAAAAATTGTGGAGGGTGTGATGAAAAGTGTGTTGAATCAGTTAAGAGTGCTGGTCATCAGATAACAGGTGGATTTTTTTAAAAGCATGGTTTGCTTTTATATATATTCATATTTAAGTTTTTATCTGTAGTATTCCTCCACAGAGGAATGAGATGGATGTAGAAAGAAAAGACTGATTTTTAAATTGTTGCTTTGACTACAGTATTCTTGTAGCATTTGTGGACATTTATCTAACCTTAAGATTCCATTAAAAAATGCCATCTTTTTTTTTCAGAAAAGGAAATAAATCTTTAAAGATGATTGCTTAATTAATCACAGGAAAAAAGTGAGACTAATGCCTGGGAGTTCAGTAATTAAGAGAGAACAGAATGGAGGACTGGATAACTTCAAATATTGCTGAACTATTTTGCCTCAATACTGACTGGTAGCGAGTGTCTGTGGGGCAGAACCTCATGCCTTTTTGATCCATGTTTTCCCTAAATTAGCTGTCATCCTGTTGACTTTCATCCATTACTTCTGGCAAAGCCAGTGATGAGAGACAGTATATGAAACACACTCAGCATTTATGTAATGCCTAGCCAACCCATAGCCCAGACTGGAATAATAAAAGCAGATGGAACTGAGCTTTGAAGTTGCTCTGTGTTTTGCAGGGGTCTATGTTTGCAGTCATCTTGGCAGATAGAAATGGAAGTCACAAACCTCCTCCATCCTAACCATCAAGTCTCAATAGGCCCAGCCAAGTTTGCTCACTTATAGGTCTGGTGCAACATATTCTAATGAGACTCACTAACACAAATTGCTTTTCAGAAAGGTTCTTAAGGTGTGCAGGTAAGTAAACTACCAAAGAAAACATTGTTGCAGATGGTGGTAGTTGGCAGCTCCCTTGGCAGAATAATTCTGGTCTTATTTAAAAGGATAAATCTGCTCTCCATTCCCTATGTATAATCCTTTTGCTTTATTTGGAATGAAACACCAACACAGAGCAAGAATTGCATTGCTAGTACTATAAATGAAACTGTCATCTTAACAAGTTTTCTAGGGAAAGTTCATCAACTAAAGTTATCCTATTCCTGGAGAACAGGAACTCCATAGGCCTCATATGTTTTCTCAGCCTGGGAGTATGTATCACCCCAGGATTTAGTTTTTTTCTTAAACCTCTACTCCTCTAGCCAAGTTTTACAACTAGATCTCCACTTCCAGTTTAGAAAATCTTCTCAGCTTCTCAACTATTGCAGCCCTGCAGGATCAGAAATCAGTATAATTATTATATGAAAGCATATTCTGGAGGAAAACTCATGATTCTGAGGATGTCTTACTCATGCTGCCTGAAATATGCAGTGGACACTGGTTTTGCCCTTACTTCAGCTACAGCTCTTGGACTCTACTACACATAACAGACAAAATTACTCTAATGTACCCTACCCTCATCCAAAAAGGCTCAGTCCCCATGAATGTGTGGTGTTTGGCCTTTGGAATGTTTGTTTGATAAATGAAACAACCCATACTCCCAGTCAGAAGGAGGCTTGCCCCCACAGCACACCTGTTCGCACCACTCCACTGCCATCATCTATCCAACCCCATTTCCCTGCATCCCCACCTGGAAGTTCTTCTGCAGAAGCAATGGTGTCACCTTTACTTCGCCAACCAGTGAGTGCCCCATCACCCATTAATCAGCCCCATGTTTTTCCCTGTTGCAGTCTGTCTCCAACAAGGACAACAGCTCTGACTGGCAAGGGATGGAAAGTACAGCAGGGTTTTCACTAGACAACTGTCAATTTGTTTACAGGCTATGTATTTGTTAATCTAATTAAGGCATTAATGCTGCAAATGAAATAGTATAGAAGATATTTTGCTGGCATGAGATCTGCACAGTGTTTTCCATACACTTGCTTGAAAAATGAACAAAATGTACAAATTAGAAGTCAAGATACTCAGATCTGCTGAAGGGCTTTACCAGTAGTATATTATTTTTGTTCTGCAGAACTTTCAGGACATTTCCATAATGGATAGCTATGAAATTTTCTTCCTTTCCTCTCCCCCCCCTTTTTAAGTGATAGCTGCCAAATTTCATAAATCCTATAATGTTCTACGCTGTAATTACTTTGGAAGCCTGTAATTGTTTAAGTTTAAGCCAGCAGATAAAGGCTGCCAAACCACTTGAGCAGAAAAGTTGTATTAATGGTTTCATATTATCTCTCCCTGATTTATTTAATCTCTTTTGATCAAATTGCGATTCTCAAACAAAACCAAGAAAAACCCAAGCAGTTGTTTTTCACTGCAAGGAGGAAATGGGCAGACTGGACACACACATACAGAGACACACAGAGACAAAAGGGCTTTTGTGGCAGAAACGGAGCACGAACTGTCTTGAAGGTCAGTCATGATTCAAGGGAAAATACGTTGTGGGAAGAGTTATATTCAGTAATGATAGCTAAAATTGTACAACATTTTGTTACAAGCAAAAAGCTTCCCCTTGCGTTCCTGTACTGTGGTATCCTGGGATAGCTTTCTCAATATTAAATGAAAAACAATGCATCTTTTTAGCTATTTGAAGTAAACTACTCTGCAGTGTTTACAGATGTATACTGTTAACATGTCTCCCTTTAGGTACAACCTGTTCCTACACCTCACTAGCTGGAGTAGGAGTTCTAATGTGAGAAAAGGTGATAAGTGTATTGAAAAAAGCATGTGTCTGTGTTGGCATTATGTATAAGGATTAGAGCAAAGGTGCTTTGAAGCATGTTGAGAAAATAGTGCAGTGTCCATATGTTATTAATGGACTATGTGCTGATGCACACCATTGCTCTAATGTTGCTGTCCAGATATTCTGTCATCCCCTGATATAAGATACTTCTACAGTAAACATAAACAGAGGAGAGATCAGAACCAGGAATCAGCCTATCTAGTTGTTACTAATTCAACTCCAGGGAGTCAGTATTAAAATCAGACCAAGTCCATCCATTAACAAGTCATTTTTGAGTAAACACACTCAATTTTTGAGTCAGTATTATGGTTTGGTCTTATATGTTGAAGCCATGGCTCCCTAAATGAAGGTTTTTTGGTACCAGTGTAACTTAAGCATGCAATTAAACTCAAAAATATGTGGGAGCAGTATCACTGATATTAGATAGCTTTCTGTGAATTCTGTTGAATTCAGCACATTCTGAAATTCCTTTATAGATCAAGGCCTCTGTGAGAAGAAAATTATTCTAAAATTTTTACATCAATAATTCACAAGAAGATTGTGCTACTATAATTGCAGTCAATGACAATTATACTTCGTATTTCCTTTTTTTGTTGTGGTTAATGACAATCATTGAAGGACACATGATACTGGATTAAGCAAAAAAGCTGAAGAAGCATTTTCCTTCTAATCAAAACTCATCAGGTTTTAACATTTGTTTTTATTCTGGGCCAGAATGAAAACAAAACTTTTCTAAAATTTTCATACGAAGAAGTACATCTTCTCACCAGGACTTGGATATGGGAAAATGACTCAGTTAAACTCAGTTAAACTGCTGGGTCTGAAAATACTGCAAATATTTTGGCATTTACTGAAGTAAAGATGTTCTGCCTACCCTTTCATCTTCCACAGCAAACTGACTGACTAGAATTTAGAAAAGAAGCAGCACAGCCTCCTACATGCCATCTTTAGGATCTCCAACTTAATAACATACATAAGCAGAGACTTTTAAATGAGATTAATTTTAATGCTTATATGCTTTGTGGATATGGTCTTCCAATCCAAAGACAAAATGGCCAGATTAAATTTACTGTGATTTTTAGGGTTTCTGCTTCAAATTGAAAAATTTATTGTGATTTTGATGGTTTGTGTTTTAAACTGAACCATCACTCTGAATCTAGTAAGTAGGTAAACACTGGTAAATCTGGAGAATGAACACATTTTATGCAAAAAGTTATTGTTTAATAATATCCAAATGTTGTGTGAAAATAATAGTAGGATATGTTAATTACTGACAATTAACAGTTTATTATAACTGTTATAAGCCTTAACAGACATTTAATAGAGAAAAGGAGAAAAATCAAATCACTTCCATGTATAAATTACTTTAAAGTTCTGTTTAAAGTTGAACTTCATAAAAACTATTTCTTTATGTTAGGCAAATAGAAATTTTTACAAAAACTGAAAAATTTTCTCTCTCTGACATTCAGAATTAGTACACCACTGTTTTGATAACAAGTGGCTTCCTCTTCCACATTCTTAAAATACTTCTCTTTGTGTATTGAAAATACTTTAACAACAACATATTCATCACAATTCATTATTGTATCCCTTGATAGGTAGTAGTATGAAAGTATCGTATTTTAGCTACTTAAGAATTATCCACTTTTGAAGTCCTACCAGAGGGTTTTTTTGAAGCTTCATACACAGAACTTGCAGAAGGCCTTTGACATCAGTAGAATCTTATCATGTGTAAAGATAGGCACACAGTATAGGATTTCACACGTACAATCAGATAGAGCTTGTGGACTACACCATATAGCTGGTTAGAAACAAAATGTTAAGAAGCATTAAGTACATACAACATAACATGTAATTTATTTTGTGATGTAGATGTAATAGAGAACTAATTGAAGAAACACAGATGCAATATAAGAGCACATCACAAGATTTTTGGTAGGCTTTGCAAAGATTTTTGCTACTGTCTAATCATAAAGAGACAGCAATCTGCTGAGGGACAAGGATTTGGTCATTTCATTGGGTTGCTGCATCTTTCAACACATCAAAGAGAGGGATGGGCTAGAAGAAGGAGTCACGGGCACTGGCCTGTGGACATCATGTATTTTTTGAACTGGGAAGATATAAGTACAGTTGAAATACTTATAAGCCTTAAAAGTAATGATTAAATCCTGCAGACTGGACCAGACCGGCAGCACTCAAGCAGTACACATCCATAAAGACACAGGAGCTTCTGGTCTGTGGAACTCAGGTCAGGACTGCCATAAGCAGTCAGCTAAAAGAAAAGACACACAATTGATGAAGGCTTTCACTTGCCTTGCATTGCAAAATGACTTTGCTATGGCACCAGCAATCAGAAGATACTACTTTGCTCAGCCTGGATGCCACACCAAAGGAATAACCTGTTAAAAATGAATATAAAGCCTAGACTATTTCAAAGCACCAGCTCTGCTGTGAAAACAACTCTTGATTTCATTATGGCTTAACAACATGCACTGAGGTTTGTCTGATATTTTGAGGTTTTCATTCAAAGAAAACATTTTATTTAGTTAGACTAAATGTACTTGACGGCACATGCAAACGAAACTACTACATTTGTGATTATGTCTAGGTGAGACCTTGTTGTTTTACTTGAACAATTAAAGTTTCTCCATACAATGCTTCTCTTGGCATGGGTTGTTTTAGTACGTTTTGTACTGAACAATTGGAAGAAAACAAATTAAAGTAGAGGATTTATAAGAAAGCCTTACAAAATCCCAGAGATTATTTTATCTTTACAAACTCAGATAGACCTGTGTGAGGTATTAAAAACAAGAAAAATAGGGAAAAGCAAAAAAGAGAGAACATCATCTAACTCCTAGGAAAAAAATTAATTACTAAAAACTTAAAGCCACAGGGGAGACATATGCCTGTAATCAAATTCTGGGAAACAAGCCCCTGCAAACTCTCGCATTTCAACTTCCAACCATTTCATGTTCATTTGGTGATGAAGTGTGAGTCTTCTAAAACAAACAAACAAAAATCAGACACAAACTTTTCATTTTTCCATGCAGCTGAAAAATCCTTGGAGTCCAAAACAGTGGGTTGCCTTCCAGACTGTACAGAAGTGAGGTAATGGCTTTGCGATTTCATTTCTTTGGCCAGAGAAAAGAATAGAAGCTGGGAAAACAGAGTCTCAAAAAGTGTGCCCTTTACCCCCTCCCCATTGGCTGCCTTCTGCAGCTTTCAGCCCCAGGAATGTGAGGGATGATGTAGTGCAGCCGGTATGTACAGAAGCACTTGCAAACCCATTGTACTTAATGAGACTTGGAAACCAGTCAGGACCAGGGCACTTCTTCTTCTGGTGCTTTTCATCAAGGCCACAAAGAGGGACAGCAGAGAGGCGTGAAATGTTACGTACTTTTGGTAAATATTTTGGGCAAGATTTTTTAAAAGTAGCTGGTTGCTTTCCAAACATTCTCAGCTCTCCAGAAGCTGCTGCTGAAGATCCCTTTGCCTTCAAAGGTTATCTGTGTCCTGTGTCAAATCTCAAGGACAGTGTTGTTGCAACACCAGAACAACAGCCAGGCACTCAAAAAGGAGGAGACGTAGAGCAAAACTCCTTACTGTACAGAAGCAAAGTTAGTGGAGAGTGTGCTATTTTGAAAGGCCTGGATTTTATTTTCTGTTTTACACCCAACTCTGTGTGCTTGTTGATTCTACAAATATTATAATATCCCTGAATTCACAGTTCTTCTCAGTGTAAACTCTAACAGCATTAACAAATATATGCTCTTAAGTTACATCAAAATCCTCTTACCCAGAGGAAAAAAATGGGTCTGAGGGATGAGTCCAGCTTTTGTAATAGTGGGAAGTGGCCTGAGCTAAGTCCAAGGTGAAAGAGACTAAGCACAGTCTTATGAAAGGTACGTAAGCAGCACACATCATGGTCAGCCATCATTGTCCAAGACCATAACTCTGAGATCCACCAAAAAGGTAATTCAGTCTGCAGGCATGCTGTGTTTCATTTGCTTAAGGACGGGGCTCATACTACTGTGTATGCAGATGTGTTTGTAAATACATGCATCTATAATTTATGAACCCACCTATTTAAGATTCTTGTCACTTATCAAGAGGCTTTTGAGATTTGATTCCTTATTTTGTAGACCAAATGTTAACATTTGATTGAATTTATTAACTCGATTAAACAAGAAGTGTTCCACATTAGAAACCATAATGTCGGAATTAATCCCCCCAAAACATGGTGATGCTTTAACTAATATCCCATGACCTCTTGATACCCTCCAACACTGTCCTGATGAGCTCAGTATAATCAGATCAGATGTTTCCCAGGGAGGTTTCTCTAAGGCATATCAGATGTCTCCTTTCCTGGCCAGGGGAACTGCAGAATGCACTTGCTGCCTGCTCTCAGCCCTCCACCCATTCCTCTATCCCTCACGGTCATTCTTTAGCAGAACAAGACTCCAAGCCTAGCTGTGGTAGCCTGAAGAAGACTCTCTTTGCTGATTTCAAACCCAGAGAGAAACAGGATGTGGATGCTGCAAGACTATTTGAGCAGAATAATAGAGGGTCACAACAAGAATAAGCACTTGGGGATAGAAATTCAAAAACACACCTACAACCTAAAACTCTTTGAAGCATCCTGCAAAAAAAATTGATGACTGCTAATGATCCAGACAAGTGGCTCTTCCTTTGTCAGGGCTTGACAGATGCAGTTCAACTGTGTACCAGCCAAAGCAAGAGCCCTAAGACTAGCCCATAACTGGACAGACTGAAAGAGAATTAAATCAAGGGAGTACCAACCATCACTCACAGGGCACCACCATACTGTCTGCTCTGCTCCTCATCTAGGAACTGGAAGTCAGTTACAAGAAGAACCTTTGTGACCAAGCTGATCAAAATTTCTCCTAGCCCAGGCTCTCCTTATAGGTAGACCATTCCAAGTCCAAAATAACAACAAACAAACTCATTAAAGGCAAAGCGTGCAACAGATTTTCTCACAATAATATATCTCATAAGATATCAGAGGCAATTTTTCCTCTGCAAGAAGAAATAATCATTATCTTATTCCCAGACCAGGACAAAACTCCCTGTCACTCACAATGGGCAGTGATAAATATATGGACACATTGCTGTTAGGACAGCTGTTCCTCACCACCAGGTTTGGACTGACATATCACAGTGTACACTGGTTCTGCCAAAAATAAGAAAGCAGAGAATTTGAGGGATTTTTTCTGTATGCCTAAAAGAGAAGATGGAACATGTGGAGCTACCTAGACTTTAATCTTGGTATAACCTTAACTGGACTAATTCTAAGGCCTGCAGAGAATGGGACATATCCAGAACAGAGCATCCAAGGTAATCTAATTCCAAATATCCTAATTACCATTTGCATAGGAATCCAAGGAATTCCTCTGTCCAGGAATTAAATGCCTCTGCTAGAAAGAAGATCCCCACTTTCCTTAGGACAAATTGTGTTGTCTTCTCAGCTTCCCCAGCTATTCAGGCATTGTCTTTGTCCCTTGATGGCTGGAAAGGCCATGTCCACCAGGATTCTACAAATACAACACACTCCTAAGCCCAAACATGCAAACAGCCCTGAAAAGAATGATGACTGGGATATGTAGTAGGAAAGCTTCCTTTTATAATTTTAAAGACTCATGGGGGCCTGTTATCTTCTAATTTCTTTCTCTTTTCTGTTAATCCATAGAGATCTGCTACCAGCTGCTATCGGTGCCAGAATATGAAATGAAAGTGATAATTCTTTGATTCTTAAATTCTTATTAAATAGGTCACCTTCAAAAAAGTTTTCTTTAACACCTAGTTTGAGATTATTGTTACTATCAGGTTTGCAATTTCTCTGAAAACAGACTTTGAACACCTTGTTGATAGCTTACTCCACTCATTGCAAAAGCAAAAATTTCATATTCCACTGCACTTTTTACCAGTGAAGGGACTTCAAACACTATATATGTATGTACATACTCTTGTACTATATTGTATGTATATACATACATTCTGTACATATACAATATATATACTGTATACAGAAATCTGTCTTTTTGCAATTTCCTGTTTTTACCTCACATAATTTCTGCATGACAAACTGTTGTCTTCTCATGCACTGTTTCTTTTCAGCCAGAAGGAACCAAGACTATGCACTGTTGTTCCTTTAATATAAAGAAAAATTACAAGAAAAATTAAAGCACCTGTCTCTGAGACATTTATTTAAGGGGAAAACACTGTGCTGCTGCAGTATGAGTTCCAGACGTAGCTGATGTCTTAACCTCTCATGACTTGGTCGTGAGAAGCATGCAAGGAGCTCCTATCATGTTTTAATGTGTACTTTGGGACTAGCACTTAACCCTATTAGACTTTGTTTGCATCACAGATATTTGCAATGCCTAAAGCATTGTCATGCCCATGCTCTGACTAGAGCCTTTGGTGGGATCATCTTTTTTGTTGAAGAATACTCTCAAAATTGCAGAAATCATATAAATCCTTCTGACACAATTGACTAAATCCCTCACCTTGCTTTCTTATTAAGCCTTCTTTTTTCTAGTTGTCAGCAGTGACTAAAAGTCTCACTGAGTTTTTACCTTTCCCCTGTTTTCTTTGAGAACTATTTACTGGCTTTCAGCCGCAGTGAAAAGAAACTCTCATTGAACAAATGCACCATATTCTATAGTCCAATCAATACCAACCCTCTTTACTGATCATTTGGCTTAATTCAGAAGAAAAGATGTCATGCTTCACATAAATAATTTTTTTTCACTCAAAAGAATCTCTTATTGAATAAACTGTAGTGTCATTTCAGTCAACAGAAACAGGGCACAAAAATGCCAGGCACCTCTTGGTAGTTTGCATTATTTATCCACCTGTAAAGTGATGCAATTCTGATGCAAATGAAATACTTTTTTAACTTACATGTTCTCTTCTAATAGAAAATTACTACAGAAGGCTAGAAATGTCCCTATTTATGTAAGTGGACTTTCAATTTCTGTAATCCAACAAGCACTGTACATGTACATGTTTGCCCATGTTCATTCACAGTTTGAGCAAAATTGAAGCCATTAGACGATGCTTCACTTTGTTCTTGCTGGTGCTGCCTTTTGGCTGCTTTGATTAAACAGCAGATCGAGTCCTTTTGGGATGACAATTCAAAATTGCTTGCTCTCAGCATTGAGCCTGGGTCCAGGTTGGCAATATGACATATTGCAAACTTGCACCAAGATGAATTTATGTCATAATGTCCCAAATGATTCACCAACACTTTTGCTCCTACCAGACAGAGACAACAGGCCTTAAATCAGCAGTCAGTCTCAGGTTTGTAACTGACTGGTCTATCTTTAAAAAAAAAAAAACAAAAAAAAAAACAACAAACCATAAACAAAAGAAAATGTCTCCACAGGATTTTTTTTTTCAGTTGTAGAGGTACAGGCAGACATACCATGATATCATGATAATGACACTAACATGAGAAGCTTCATTTCCAATTTTATGTACATTATCTACTGTAGCTTCAGGAATGTAAACATATGATGTTTCCATGCTCCCCTATTTAGTTTGAAATATGAAAGAAAGAGATAAAATGCCGCTGTACTTCACTTTTAGGAACAAAAGGAGGAAGTTGCTTATTCATGATGACTATAGCTGCAAAACTGTGAGCTGCAGAAGCATTAGGGGCAACTGATTTTAAGCAACTGTGTGTGAGCTTGCTGGAAACACATTCTGAATTCTTCTACAGATACTGGAAGCATGTGTCTGTGTGTGTGTGTGCTCTCGTGTGTATGTGCTGTCATAACCTATCTGCCCAAGCATGGACTGTCTTGAAAGATTAAGTGCACCTATTTTGAACTGGAGGCTGCACACCATAATTTTTAGCTAACCCGTTTCCTTCTTAGTGAAAACAGAAATAAAAATATATTGTGCACACTTCATTGCTGGAACCTTTGACCTCAGCTGCCTGTCTAGCTGAGACTGTGATGAATGCTTTGTGTCTCTTCATTTTTAATTGCTCATAAATTGTTATCCCATGAAACACAAAACTAGCCTTGTCCTCATTTTAGTAGGGGTTGGAGGTCAGCCTAACAGTAATACAATTAAGGAGTGTCTTTGTGTGGGGGTGTGGGAGTGAGGAGGGCAGGAGGGTTACAGAAGGTTGTGGTAGTGAAAGATGTATTCCTTTCCAAGGAAATACAAAGCAAACCCACACTTTCAAACAAAAGTCTCTGATGTTTGATGGTGTTGAGAAAAGCTCCTGGAAAGACATATAGAAGGGCAATAAAGTACACATAATTTTCCACATCTGTATAATCTCTCTTAAACATACATGTACTCATGGTTGTATACGATAGCACTGATCTTCTCTTTGCAGTGTCAGACTTAATCCTATGGGTCAAATTTTACCCAGGCACGCATGTTCTGACTTGATGATTTCAGAAGAAATGATAGCCTATCTTTGACACCCCTATAAAATAATCTAAAGCACATCTGTGAAGATAGTTCTGCAGAGCTACTTTCCTCTGGTTAATCTTTGCTCAGTTGTCACATATTTCCTTCCTGTTCCTGAAAAGCTGGACTGCTCTTAATTCAAATAATATACAGGATGCCAAGCCACAGTTATATCTTTCACCTTCAAAATGTTTGCTAATAAATAACAATAAAATATCAGCTCGGTGACATCAGGAAGTTTAGTGTGCCCAGATATAAACCTCTTTTGATTCTGGTTGAATAAATATGCAAATTAAGCAAGCTTGGTGAGTTTGCTTTTACTCACACCATACATAATTCTGTTGAACAAAAACCTTCTTGGGCTTTCAGTAATTGAAGATTCCTAAAGACCAAAACATTCTGGTAATAGTGTGCTCTTGCTGGCATTCATTTAGACAATTTTTTCCAAAACTGTTAACGATCCTTGTTTTCTGATTTAGCTCTAACAAGACGTAGTCTCTGCAACAAAGCCACTAAGTTCTTAAAAACCTGTAATGGAGCTTGGAAACAGTCTTTTCCAGCCCCTTGCATAAGCTGATTTTAACAGCTATTTTTAAAATATTGTAATTTATAAGGAAAAACAACATTCAGTACTCACTCATTGAATACTTCCTAGAAGACAGATGATTCTACCACTTCATCACAGTATAAAGGATGCTATCAGCTTATACAGATAGTAGAAAGTAAGGTTTCAGTCCCAGCGATACACTGTTACCTTCTCTCCTGCAAGCTCACCCAGGACCTGTTACCACACTTTCACTTTTTTATTTTTTCTAAACTGAAATCTACTATCTATCGATTACTAACATTTTGTGATTTTACTTCATAGAATATTAATTATTTTTCCAAGAATGTTAATGAAGTGTCACTAGGACAGAGAACAGAAATACTGCACAATTTTTTTCTTCCTCTAATGAAGGATTCCCACTTGCTTCAGATGTGCTAGATGTTGAAACTGCATGTTTGCTAAGATTAAATTATATTTCAGGCCTTCTGTAAACTGAATTCTTACCTTATCTTTTGTAGATAAAAAAGCATATTAGCATTTTCAGGATTTAGAATGGAAAAAAATTATTTCTGTGACATATAGGCTTTATCAAATTATGCAGCAGCATTTATCAGGACTTCTGCAAAATTTATTGTTTTACCTAAAATATCTTCTCTTTCACTCCATTGATAGTATGGGATTTGTAGCTTTCTTTGCTAAAAAAACAAAGGCCTGATATGATGCCTCTGTATCCAGTCCAAGTTGGAATTTAAAAACCAATGTTCCACCTAAATCACAGATAATAATACGGACTGCCTACACCCCAGTTTCCATTGCTAAAATCCAGTATATTCTTCCACACACTGTGGAAGGCTCATAAACACTCTCTTTTTGCAGAGTGGTAACCCACTTCTAAGGAGGAGGAAATTTAGATCCAGACATTGAGACACCTACATTCTCCCTGCTGGAACTGGAAGGTTCCAGCTATGCTGGGTGTAAACCTCTCTTCCTGCAAGCCTCCTGAGAAGCCTCTAGGTTAGGATTTCTGTAGTTCTAGAACTGTCAGTGCTGACACAATGATGGTGAAAAGCTAAACATACAATGGTTTTAAGAGACAAGGACTAAAAGTCCCACTGTCCTACTGTCCCACACAGAAATCAGGATTCAATTTTCCTACTTTATTTTCAACATCACAAGGGCCTCACTTCAACTTTCAGTATCTCTCCTGACTCCTGCTTCACATCCCTACCTTTGGCACACAGACATTTGGCCCTTTTCAACCCCTGTGCAAGTCACATCTATGCATTATTGCCAGTGCCTCCAATGCTCATAAAGGCTCCTTGTTCCATGAGAGGCCAACTGCATGAAAGGCTGGATAGCTTGCATCTCGGATTTAAGGAGGCACTGTGTTGGTTTCCTCCACATTCAGTAGTGTTGTCAAGATTGATCTCAGGATCTTCAGAAGTGCACACCTCTCCTCATTCTTTGTGTGTTCAGCATACGTAATTTCAAAAGATTGCTAGAAACTTAATATCTAAAATTTTGGTGGCCCTTTCCCCCAGATGTTTTGCCTAGTCAGAAACTGAAGCTCAACTTGCAGACTCTGGTAGGCCCTAATTTCTACACAACACTTCTACAGACTTAACTGGAAAGATGCTAGTATTAGCCAAATAAGAAAAATCAGAATGTGTATTTCTGATATTTTTTCAGTTTAAATTTATCACAGCACAAATGGCGAATCACAGTGTTCTTGCTGTATTACAATATTGCAACATAGCATCCTCATTGAACACCGCAGTTACATTTTCTTAATAAAGTCTACTGGTTGATTCTACTGATGGAGAAGGGGTTTTTTTTCAACATCATATACAAAATCTCTCTTAAGACTCAGTAGGGTCAGACCAGGTGAGTGTTGCTGACATTTAGCCAGCTGCTCAGCAGGAACTTCCAGCAATGGGTAATCTGAGCAATAAGAATTTGACAGGCTCTTCCTCCTAATTTTTCTAAGGAAATGGAGATTTTGACTAAGGTTGGTGGTCATGCTGTTTTCATAACCTGAAATGCATTCAGTCCCATTGAAATTCAGAAACAAGCCCTTGCTAAATTTGTATTGGATAACAAAACACTAAGTAGTGTTTTAAGACAGCTTGTGAGAAGTGATCTGGGCTTAAAATTAGAGAATCAGTTGAGTTGGAAGGGACCTTTAAAGTCCATTTAATAAGCAGGGACATCTTGCACTAGATCAGATTTCCCAGAGCCTCATCAATCCTGGCCTTGAATGTTTCCAGGGATGGAGCCTCTACCACCTCTCTGGGAAACCTGTGCCCATGTCTCACCACCCTGATTGTAAATAACCGCCTCCTAATGTCTATTCTAAATGTACTCTGTTACAGTTTAAAGCCATTACGCATTATCCTATTGTTATGCACTCTCTACATCTTCCTTGTAGTCCTCCTTCAGGTATTGGAAAGCAACTTCAAGGTTTTCTCAGAGCCTTCTCTTCTCCAAGCTGAAAAATAGGTCAGATTGAACGACAGCTATCTCCTATAGAAGATACCTTGGCTGGTTTTCCAAAATTTGCTGATAAAGAGGCTGTCACGGTTTTTCCCCTTATGAGTCCCTTATGAAGGGAGGGTATCAAGCCCAGCAGCAAGGCCAGCTCAATGGGATGACTGCTGATGGCAAACATCCATCAAATGTGTTAGAGACGAGGAGGTCTAAATTCTAGCTCTGACTCAAGTAGAGCAGCTTGCAGACTAAAGAAGGCCAGTCCTGGATGAGCTGTGGAAAGATAGTTCCCAGATATGTTTCTTAATAAAGCAGTGGCTTTTCCAAACTATATTCCTGGTGTGTCCATTCCTCTGGTGCTAGAGACAGCCAATGCTTTTTTTTTTCGCTAAATACCGTTTTTTAGAGGAAACACATGTCCCTTTAAGTGAGCCTGGAATTGTAATTAAATTTCTTTTGAAACATGCTTGAGTCTATCATTTGGAGAAAGCCATGACTGAGAAATAGTGCATCACACACTTCTAAAGCCATGTAGTACATATTATTTACTACAAAGGTCTTGAGTTTATGAGCTATTTTTCTTTAGGTCCACAGTCTTTAAACACAGTGTGTTTCTCAAAGCAACGGTGACAATGGATTTGAGACTTCAAATAGCCAGTGCAAAAGCAAAGCTAATAATTCCGCAAATGCCTTCTCCAACATTTGGCAATTTCTGAAAAGAACCATCATGGACTACAGTTGTCCCATCTGAGGTGGTAAATAGCACTTACAGAGCAGGGAACTCATCATAGAGGGAAGAGGTTGTGTTTGGAGAGCAGTCTGCATTTGACAGGATGCACCTTTTACAGTCCTAGTGTCAGAGAGCAAGAACTAGTCAGGCTTTCTGGGGCACTTGGCTCCACTTTGTGACAAGAGCATGTTGCCTCCTTGTACTTTCTTGCCAGTCTCATGACAAGAACCAGGGAGGAGTGAAAGCTGTTAAACACAGCTCGTAATACAGCCATGTCTTTGGCCTTAGCTCCAGAGAGCTCAGATGAGAAATAAGGGTCATTTAGAAACACAGCACTTCCCACAGAGAGAGATGTAAAACGTACTTACCTACTCGTAATTTTCTTTCTCTGAAGTGGCTACGGGGCCCTCTGTGACCCATTAGAGCTGGATTATTCTTCCTCTCTAAACAAAGAAGCTATCTGATTTTTTAATTTATTTTGCTAGCTTCTCCAACTAGTGCCAACTGCCCAAATTGGGAAGACAAACTGCAAATCCTGATGAATAAACATTCTGCAAGATTAGCCATCTCCAAGCAGGAGATGTTCGCTTTTATCTATTTAATTTATCAAACAAAAAATGGAAATGAAGATGGTAAAGCAAGATACCAAAATGAAGGATTTGCAGGATTTCTCCCTTAGCTCTCAGCAGGAGTGCTTTCTAAGGGACAAAAGGACGATTAGAGACATGATGCAAATGAGACAGTGTTCTAGGTGGGGTCTTTCCGCAGCCACTTTAGAAAAAGGAAAATTCCGAGCAGGTAAATACTTTTTAGCTTGCTCCCTTGTGGATGTCTGGTGCTCAGTGATGCATCACAGGTGGGACGTATCAAACAGTAAAACAAATCTCCACAAGCATAAGAGATATTTAAGTTATCAGGAAAATTGAACCCAGAGGAAAGAAAGCCTTTATTTGAAAGTGGCTGTATGTTTTATTGTGTTGGGTTTTTTATCTTTGCTGTCTTCCTACAGCATAGGAAGAAAGCTTTGTAAAAATTAACAAACAAGTCTTCTAAATACTACAGAAATGTGTGCCTACAGGTCATGGTTGGTTTAAACAGTATGTATGGGAAAGCATAAAAGAACAGGTATGCGCACAAAAAGAGAAGCACTGACCTGGCGTAGCCTTTTCCTTGGCAGCCATCCAGAAGAATGCCAGCCTTAAATAAACAATCTGATGGGTTAGCTAACTTTTGAATTTATATCTCAGGAAATAGCAGATGTGGCTGTCTGCCACCCTTTCTTGAAGTTGCCCATGTAATCCTAAAATTATATCTGATGTCCTTCATTGATTAATTTTTGCATAAGCAGAATTTTTAAGTTCCAGCCACACCTCAAGTGCTAATGTGCATCAATGACTGATCTTCTGGAAAGAGTTATAGCACAGGAGAGGAAAGCATTTGGTTCAGATGACAAACTTAAGCACAACAATACAGATTGAAATTAGTCAGAGAAGATACACATGGAAATGGAGAGCAGCCTCACTCGTATTACCTCTACTAAAGTGCAGCAAATATAGTAATAATGCATTGTGATTAAAAAAGGATCTAAGTAATAGAAAGATTTATCAACATGTTTACAAAGAAGTAATTTTGAGCAGCCTAAAGCAGCCTAGTTTTCAATGGAGCCTTGCTCTCTGCCACCATCTCTAAAACATCTTCCCCTACAGAGTCTTGTTTCTGCACACGTTCATTTTGGCAATACTACAGGGCAAGGGAAAGCCTACACTGGGACCAGTTTGGACCTAACTACATATCCAACTGGACAATATCTGATTCTGCTAACAAAGACAGCCTGCCCTTCCTTCAGAAAATGGCAAACGTGAATCTTGCATCGAACTACATCTTTCTGTAAAATCTGTGAGAATTTGATTATTCTTGTCTCCCCTTCTTAAAAAGACTGCTTTTTAAACAATTTTAACATATTTCATTAAAATATCTATGATTCCAAATTTAATAAATAAGGAAAAAACACTGCTAATGCTAAACCACATATACAAACTTTTTGAGATATGACAGCAAAGAACTGGCAAAGATGGTGGGTCACACAGAAAAAGACTGCAGTGGACCAATTTTGCTGCAGAATCAGTATCAATAACACTTGGATAGCAGGAATAAGATCCAATCAAGTCCCCACTTAACACACAACTCTATTCATCCTTACCCATGAGATAAAATTCACAGTTGCCCTTTTTAAGCCACTATTAATAGAACTTTCAGAACTGTGTGAAACACCATGAAATACATGCATCACTCTCATGAAGTCCATCAGCTCTCCTGCATACTCATGCTGCAGAAGGCAGAAATCTCTCATTTTAAAAAAAAAAAAAAAAGTTAAAATTATCAGGAAATTTCAGAAAATTCAGAAATAAACAAATCCATTCATTCAGGATTGTGAAATATCCTGAGTGAACATAAAACATCAAAACATCATGTAAAAGTGTAAAAGATTAGCAGTTACTTCAGCCACATGCTCAGGAAGCCAGTTGACAATTCTCTGTGGAATCCACTTTGCCTGGACACAGGTCATGGGTTATAAGGCAGTTTTCACAGTTGAGTCCACGAGGACAATGACAAAAACTTCCAGAGACCAAGACATTCTACCACTAACACTTCCTATTCAGAGGTACTTAACCATTTTCATTGCTTGCACAGAGATCTTAAGACACCACCTCTTATCCTCCAGATGACTACAGTTTAGCAAAATGAGCTCTAACGGTAACAGATATTGTGTCCTTCTACAAAAATGCAAGTAATTGTATTCATCTGATTTAAATTTTGAGCTTGTAAGACTCAAAACTATCCCAAGTCCTGAGAAAGAACTGGGCACTCGGTATTTATTAACATTCATCATTCCAAAAGCAATTTTCCTTTTCTTCAGATTTTCATTGCAAACGTTCACTGGCAGCTTGTCTTATGAATGGCAATCAAATGCAAAGGCAAAGTATCAGAGTAGATGACACCACCTTCTTTCGTTCTTGAAAGCTGAAGACTTTTTTAGCTTTTGAGGTTGTTATGATGTTACCTTCAATGCTTGTGGCCTTTTTATTTACATTATTCTGACAATCGTCTAAGTGGTCATGTTGGTTCAAACACTGAGGTGCACTTTCACCATTCAACATCTGTTTACTAGATGTGAGGGCAAACAGTCAAGATGTTCCCAAGGAGTACAACAAACAAAAAAAAACATAGGGGACTAGAAATTGTTGCAGTGTTTGGCAGAGTGGTCAAGTACTTCAGCTCTCTGCAGATAGCTGGCAAAACTGAAGAAAAACAGCAGCTGAAAAGTCTGCTCCACAGGTACAGAGATAAATTCTATGATGAGTCCAGCAAGTGATGTTGCTGGACATTGGTGTGAAGACTAAAGAGCTTTGGTCAAAACTAGAAATAGGCCTGCAATAGTGCAAAGCATCCAAGGGACTTCTAACAAAGCCAGAAAGCTGGCATGGAACGCTTCCATTACAGAATGCTGCAGTTTCAAGACAAACTATCTGTCTAGGTAAAAGGTCTCTGCACTGCCAGAAAACTTTTTTTGCCTTGAGAAGGAGAAAGACACACTGTGTGTGCTGGTGAATTTACTTGCACTCAGGAAAGCGTCCACTTGTAGCAAGATGCAGCTGCAGCAGTGCCATCACTGGGAGAGGAGAGGACCCAGCAGGATATGTGGTAAGGCTCAGTTCCCAGCACCTGACAGGAATTTCAAGTATATTTGGAGAATCAGAGATGCTCTAAAGGAAAACCGTGGCTCAGTGAGAGAAGATATTAATTTATTTATTTACTTACTTATTCCCACATAAGTATGTATTTTCTATTTTTTTTATTATTTCATCACATTCCAGTAGATTAACTATTTTTCCTACATCCTTCCAGAGTACCCTCCTGCATTTTTACATATTGCAAAATGCAAAGCACAATTGAGACAGAATGAAGGGACCTTACAATGAAGAATTAGTGAGCAGATGCATCCTCCAAGCAGAGGCAAAGTGAGTGTTGCGGTTAGATTTTACACCTTTTTTGTTGTTTGTGTACTTGTTTGAATAATGAATTACCCTCAGCCACTTACCGGAAACCTTTTTGGTAGAGTATTGCTTCCATACTGGCAAGACAGTCTGCAAGTAATTTACTGAAAATGAGATCTACCTGTCTCTGAAAGACACTCCCTCATTTGCTAAGCCCATTCTGCTACACAGTTGTAAAGTTTGGGTTGTCACAACATCTGTAGCCTTGCTGCTGCCCCAGACTGTGAGCTGAGAGCTGCTCCTTGATGAGAGAGGGAATACCATTTTTTTTCAAAAATGGGGGAGAAAAAGCATATTTATAGAAGCAAGGCTGACAAGAGGGGGGAAAGTGGAGAACAGGGCATGAGCACTCATGCTTGAAACCCCTTGCTTGTGCAATAATGAGCTTGAAAGCCTTGCTGAAGTGGTTTTACAGCTGTGCAACAAAATGGTGCACTCTCCTCCCTTAATGCTGACATTTTAATGTAGGATCACAGCTATTCAGATTGTCCATTGGAGCTGGCAGGCTGATGGTGTGAGCAACTACGCACTCTCATCAATGCGCTTGGATGAAAGCTGCTGTCAGGCTCAATAAAATGGCAGGCTAGGCCAATCTGGCACACATGAAAGGAAACTGGAAGAAAGGCTTAATTGCACCTCCAGCAGATTCCAGTTATTCTGCTGGTCTGTTAAGAACACACAGGCCTGGCACATTGGTCCAGTCCACCGTGCTGTGTTGGTAAGAAAAACTCCTTGAAGGCATGGCACAGAGGCAGTCAGGGTTAAGTGAAACCACAGCCAAAGAGAGCACAACTCTACCTTTTCAACCAAGGTACTGCCAGCCACTCCATTAAGCAAAAAAACTAACAGAAAGGGGAACTCTATAATGGAAGGGATCAAGGCAGAGTCCACCAGCACTGGGAATATGCCAGGATGGACTAGACACTCTTCTGAGACATCTCAAGAAGAGCAGAAATAGTAGAAAAATTAAGCCACCAGAGAGGGAGAGGAAGAGTGATCAATGAAAGCCAATACTGTGTCGCTCACTGTGAATGGAGTGTTCAGTGGCATCAAGGATGGGAAAAATAAGCATTTGTTTCCTTGATGTGTTCATAGGGGACTGAGGAAGGGCAGGAGACTGGGTTTTATTGTGTTATGTCTTTTTTGTTCAGTGGTCAGGCTGGTCATTACCTGTTGCTGGAATGTTTGTAAAAACATTTTCTGCTGGTAGGTTGAAGGAGACAAGAAAGAAAACCATAACAAAATACCAAAGTCTTGCCTAGGGATAGGGAGCAACAAGCCCTTGGAGCAGTCTTTTGCCTCTTAAATGGGACTGAGATAACAGGAAACAATCAGATATCTCCTTTTGCTGGCATAGCATTGTGAAACTAAGGAAAGATATTCTGTAAATTAAAAAAAAAGCCTTTACTCTCACAAGATGAGGCAGAATTACTAATTTCTAAATAGATGACCACAATAACAGGTGGCCATAGTGTAAAAGATTAGGTCCATCTATTCAGTCTGTTTTGGAATGTGGTGTATGAGGATCATGTGATTTTAGCATTTTTATTTCTTACTTTTTAAATTTTACTTGCAGGTATGTTCAAGGACCACATAGCACAGATCCAAGTCTGCAATTTTGCTACTTTTGGAAGCATGATAAAATGAAATTACTCTGAACAAATATTAACATTTGCTATAAAGCTATTCTTTTGTAGCACTGTCTAACAATCCTCAAGAAATGTATGTACTGTGACACATTGTGGTAAAAGAGTATATCCCTGTCTTGTGATGAACCCAATTTGAGTTCCACAAACCCCTCCATTTCTAACTCAGATTGGATCACAACCCTCACTTTCCGTTTTACTTTCTGTTCTTATTCTATCTGGGGATGATTAGATCTTTTTCCTGTTAGGCACTGCATACCTATGCATGCAGATAGAAGACACATTGGGGTCATCAGGATTTAAATCTCCCCCATTTCTGGAATTCTCCATATAGCAAATATGAGCAAATTATCTCAGTGGTTCATCCCTATCACAACCTGCCAAAAACGGAGAGCACAGGAACTTCCCATTGGACATGGGAAAACTGAAAATGCTCCTTGTGATAGCCTGACAAAAATAAATAGAAAATCTTACTCCTTTAAGGAAGAGCCTTTCAGTGAAGCAGGAGTCTCCCACGCCTGGGAATTAAATAGCCAAGTTGCCCCAGCTTATAGTTTCTGCCTATCCTCAGGGTCCCAGCTGTAAAGGAGTTAGACTGCTGCCTGTGGTTCCTCAGCACTATTTAAGAGAAAATTTTCTTAGTATATGTAATTCTTGTAGCAAACTGGTAATTCTACCTTGCCTAATTTCCTTTTTCCAAAGCAAATGATTGGTTAACCAGTTCCACAGGCATGATATGAGGATGCTGATGCAATACATTTGTTGTCTTAAGAGGATGGAATGGAGTTCCACAAAAGTGTATCTCGCACTTGAGACCATTTACCAGAAATCCAGGCTTGAAATCATGTTTTGAAAGCTTAGAAATACCCAAACCAGGATTTTTGCAGCAGTTTAATGTTTACTGAGAAGTTCATAGCTTGGCAGAATTGTAATTGATATTAAAAATACATGAAGCCTCCTTAAACATAAAAGTCCTTTTGATGATAAAATGGATAGGCATCAAAATGGCCAAAGCCATTCCCTTCAGCTGCAGATGAAGTCAGGAAAGAAACGCTTCCTTGGGTTAGTTACATAAGATACAGATATTCATCACCCTAAAAAATGACACACAGATCAATAAAAACTGGAAGACCTTCAGGGATGCATCCTTTCCTAAAGGAAAAAACTTAACATGACTGTTGCAATAAGAATAATACACCTAGTATTGACATACTTCAAAATAAAAGAAGTTATTTTATGGGTGCTTGCTTCACTCTGTCTACTTGTTTCCTTGAAGATAGCTTTTTATAAAATAAAAATATTCCCTGCCAGCATTTTGATCCAAGAGAAAAGTTTCATCCTTCAATAGTGCACATAATAGAATTGGTCAGATTTGAAGCATGGGGGCACTTTTTTTATCTTGGATCTTTAATATTTTACAGTTCAGGCAACAGAACCTAACCAAACCATTGGAGGAATAACTAATAAGCTCTCCACACACGAGAAAACCCCTCAAATTGTAGCCTTCATTTTGTTTCTTCCTTTCCCAGTTTACCTGCAGTAAAAGCATGGTTTAAATAAGATATGAAATTTGCTTTCTGATTTGATTATCTCTTAGGACAATTAATGAGTCTGAAGAATTTCAATATTTTGACCACAAAACAGATTTAATAAGAACAAGAGTGGCAGCATTAAAGCAGATGAAAGGTCTATTAAATCAGTAACCCTACTGATTTAAATAGGACTAGAACTGCACCCTGTGACTTTATGGACACTTATCATGCAAATTTTTAGAATATCCTAGTAAGCTTTTCACTCTGAGGAACTCACAAGGTCCTGCCTCCAACAAACTGTTTCACAGAGATGCAAATGCCACCTGCTTACACTTGAACCTCTCTTCTACCCCAAACTCACCAAATTCTACAATAAGATGAGAACTTGGATCATATAGTACTACTCCATTTTCACAAATCTCTTAAAACTAAAAAGTTGAACTGAAAGATTTGATGTAACAGTCTTACCTACAATATTTTACCATATCTCTCACCATTTTGTGACATAAGAATAATCTGAAAATTTATGTATTCAAGGAGAAAGGGGGTTAGTTTATTCTCATTAAGACTTTATTCTAATTTTTTATGTAGTACAACATCACACACATTGGTCTAACTCAGAACATGCCTGGATATTCAGTCTTCAGAAAGATATTGAAAATCACTCTTTGTTCAATCTCTTTTTGGTTGACCAACCTCCCTCACAAGTAGAGCCGTCGTAATACAAGATGTTGGTGATAATGGGTATGCTATTATGATATTTTCACAGTTTGGTTAACTTTATAATGGCACATGCTGTAAGATTTATTTAAGATAAAGCTAGGAACTGACTAACTACTATATGTAGTGTGCAAGAATGGACAAGTTAAATACAGCATTAAATATAGTATAAAACTTAGCAAGCTGAACGTAATCTTACATGGGATTAGGTGCACAGTTTAAGCTAGTGTGGATTCCCTCTAGAGTAAACAGAGAAAACTTTCAGCAAGCTACTCCTCACACACAAAAATTATTTCAGAAAAATCATTCTCACCAGCAACTGCTAGTGGCACCAAGAAATCTAGTTCACAGCAGACATCTAACTTATGAGCAGCTGGTGACATTAATGCCATCTCCACTTGTTAAAGTGCCTGGTAAAATTAGGAATCTAGTAGGAGTCTGGATTTACATGATTCATGTATAGAAATGCTTGCACCTCTGATAGAGGCACAAGGTAACAGCAATGCTGAGAGAAGCTCAGGCACAATCCAGACCTCATCCTTGAGAAACCACATAGGTCCAGCAGCAGGACAGGAAGCTAGGAAAATAAATTTTTTGGTAAAGGATGGGCAAAGTGCTCCAAAGTCATCCTCTGATTACTTCACCTTGTTCCTTTTTCCTGCCTGGAAAATCAGCTTCTTCTCCTGTAGTTTCCTTCCTAAGTCAGGCCTGATGACATAGAGAGAATGTATACTCTGTATTTAATGACAAGAAGCTGCAGCGCATACTAATGGTACCATAGTTCCTAATATCATCCAATATCCCCTGCTGGCTTTGCAATTACATACACATGGAGCAGGGAGGTGGCATGTAGCACTCCCGGTGAGGATAAGCAGGTGTCTAGAATTACCTTCTGACATCCCTCAGAGGAAGAAAGTAAGTGTGAGTTAACTGACCCCACACACAGCTCTGAGTGCCTCAGGGCCCCTAGTGCTAAAGGCTGATGTTGGAGTAAGGAGAGTCCTTAAGTCTCTCAAGTGACTGACTACCCTAAAATCACTTCTCTCCGTCCTAGCTGGGAGGATACTCCTTGCAGCCAAGCCAACACGACATGTTTTGTAACCTAGTATTGCACCCATTGTAAAGGTATTTAATCAGAGTGTATTTAATTATGGCCTCCATCACCAGTTTAATCCTAACACCTTGCTTTGCTTTTTTGTGCTATTCCCTTCCACAGAATTACACACGTAGGAGAGTGTAGTTCAGGATAAACAGAAATGTTCTCACCATGGCATTGGAAAGACAATAATTTTATTTCTTCTTTTGTTTTTTCCCTTGGAGGGTAATATGGGAACAATGAACAAAATGGGCAACATTTTAAGAAAGGTTTAATAGTTTCTAGGATTGGCACACCAACAATATTTTGTGTCCCTGCTGTTATTTAATGCTGCAACCTGGAGTAGATTAAATTACAGGGCAGAGTACTACAGTGCATTGGGTAGCAGACAGAGAATAGATTGTTCTCTACTCATTACTGTGCCCTTGACTCAATATGGGAATTTGAGTGCTCCTCCATTCTATAGTGTATCCTGCATCCATAAAAAGGATAATGATTCCTCTTTAGAGCTATTAAGATTAGGCCTCACCCACTAAAGTATATAAAGAAATACTTCTTTTGAGTCAATATTTTTTCTTTAGATTTTCGGGGTTTTCATGGGAAAGCTAACAACCTCCTTGTTTTGATATTCTGCTCTTCATATTTCACATGAAAGGAATCACTGGAGAAATGAAGTTAAAAGAGGGGTGGGGGAGAGCATGTTTTCATTGAAATTATGTCTTCCACATATAAAAATTGGATTTTACATTTATTACTGAAAAATGCATATACATGTGTGTGTATATATATGTTGTCATTGAGCACAGATGACAGCATGCCTTCAATAGTAATTTCTTCATATGAGCTTCACTCTTTACTCCCAAAAGTGTATGTTTAGTCAGTGAGCTCCAAATTTAATTTAAATCCAGATTTCTGTTCTGTGGTGTGAGATGAGGGGAACCAAACTTTGGACTGCACATGTTCTTTGGGTACATCTCAGCAAAGCCAAAGTGAATGGTCTGTGAAACCTGGCTATTTTCTGTCCTTTAGCATATAACATTCTCTAGCTCTGTTAGCTTTCAATTCCTTTATTATTTGAGCCTGGGGAAAGAGGATGGGTTTTGTGATGAAAATTGACACAGGAATGGCACTGGGGTGAGATGACAGACCTTGCTCAAGGCTGGCACCTTCCCAAGAGTTGTACGGAAAGGGATGATGCATTGAACAGTGCCACCTTTTGGCTGTGACCACGGCAAGGGCGTTGGGAGGAGGAGATTTTGCCAGGCTTCCTTATAAAACTGGCTGGGCAATCTGGCAAAATCTTGCTTTCACTGCCAGCCCAAGGCTGAAGCGCTTCCGACTGCTGATCTCTAGCACTGCATGCACCACATTGGTACCATGTAATTTAGGTTTCATCCCTTATCCATGAGGTCCTCAGAACTGAGAAGATGGGCTAATAATGCAAAGAGCTGTTAGCTTTCCTAAAGAATAAGTGCAATCAGGTTGATGTAAACAGTCACTTCAGCCTGACTGTGGTACACTCTTCCTGTCTCAGGAATACTTGAGAGTATCTCGCATTGTGTTGTGTTGAAATAGTGTTTTCTCAAGCAGTGAATTATATACAGTTTGTACTTCAACCTCCTTTGAGCACTTAGCTGTGAATGTTTGTATCGGTGCCAATGAGTATGTGAGGTGATCTCATTAGAAAGAGAAAGAAAATATTATTAGCCACAGAATTATTTCCCAGGGATTTAATGACTAACTCACTCATTCACTTGCAACCTCTGCCATTCTTACATAGGGGTGGGAAAAAAACCCAAACATTTGCTTGAGAATCAGAGACCTGGTTGTCCATCCTGTTGCCCCAGAAGTGCCTCCTGGTCCATGCAGCCTTGTCTCAGTGTGCATAGCTTTCTACAGTCTCCATCACCAAGCAAGGTGCACAGTCGTAGCTTGTGCCAGCAAAACACACCCTCCCCACACGGATCTCATACACAGAAGCAGATATGGCTTGTGGACCCTTTCCTCACACCCTCACCCATCCCTTTTCTACTGTGCAGATGGCAAGACTTAGCTGTTAATGGAAACGGGGGTGGTGTTTCATCACCTTCTTGGACTGCATGAAAAAGAGCATGGTCAGCAGGTCAAGGGAAGTCATCCTCCCCAGTGAGGCCATAACTGGAGTACTTTGTCCAGTCTTGAGGTCCCCAGCTCAAAGAAGGCAAGGAAACACTAGAAAGAGTCCAGTAAAGGGAATGGAGCACTTCTAGGAGGACCAGCTGAGAAACCTGGGTTTGTCTAGTTTTGGAGAAGGCTGAGAGGGAACTTGATCAGTGCTTATATATATGCAAGGGGCAGGTGTCAGGAGGATGGGTCCAGCCTCTTTTCAGTGGCACCTGGATAAGAAACAACAAACAGAGACTGGAACACAAGAAATTACATCTCAACATGAGAAAAAACTTCATTGAGGTTGGTGAAGCACTGGCACAGGCTGTCCAGAGAGGTGGTGGAGTATCCATCTCTGGAGATATTCAAAACCCATCCGAATGCGTTCCTGCGGAACCTGCTGTAGGTGGAGTTGGACTACATGATCTCCAGAAGGTCCCTTCCAACCTCCGCTATTCTGTGATTCTAATCAAACTCTTTACCTTTGGAAGCCCAAAATATGGGGCCCTAGGCCAGGAGCCAGAGGAAGGTTTGGGGTGGATAGGGAAGGGTGTCCCTACCAAAATATCGGCCGCTTTCCAAAGGCAAGCCAGGCAGGGTTGGGGTTCCACTCCCCGCTTCCCCGCAGCAGCACTGACCGGGAGGCGCCGGGGCCGGGAGAAGTGACCGCGCCACGTTTCACTGTCAAATTTCCGCGGGGCTTCTGGCTTCCGCGGACAGCGTCGCTCCCCTCCTCCACTTCCACCTCCTCCTCCTCCCTCTCGGATCCGAGCCGAGGGTCGGCCGTGCGCGCCGGCGNTGCGGCGTGTCTCATGCCCCGGGTGGGAGAGCGGCGGAGAAAAAGCTGCCCCCACTTTCCAAGCAGCAGGGAGGGTGGTCGCACATCCCCGCGTGGGGTGTACACGCGTTTGAGCTGGGCGGCGGGTCCTGCAGGTGGGAAGGGGGAGAGGTGCTGGACTCCTTCCATCCACTGGTGTGCGAGTGGAGGGGGGGGAGGTGCAAAGACAAAGCCCCCTTGCTTCCCTGCCCCGCCTTGGCA